>WNYA01000664.1:0-128197 GCA_019512145.1 Engystomops pustulosus
ACTCTTCAAATTCTTACTAACCAATTTACCATGTTACCCATCACCTTCCAAATCTCATACTTAGAAACTAATTTTCAGCAAAATAAAATGCTGCAAAAACCAAAAGCTTTACAAATAGATTTCTATGAAGATTTCACAATGACGCGTCTACCTTACCTTGATGTTCAGTGCGGATAACTGCATGAAGCAAACAAAAGACAGCTCAGGGAGTTGAGTCAAGGCAAAAACATTGCTGTTTCTCTGCCTCCCACAACCCCCCTTTCTCCTCCCTCACCTTTATCACTTTTATGTTCCATTACAGCTGCCAAGTTTTATCAGGCTCAAATACAGCATTAAGAAATAAGAACACCTTTTATGCTGCATCGGATGGTGGAACTCAACCATTTCATTTTCACAGTTTGAATTTGCACTGATCTCCAGAAATTAGATGACAAACTGCTTACTGCTGCAGATTTCCCCAATGTGTAAGGGATTTTCATAATCTCAAACACTACCCTTCTGTATTACACTGTGGATTTTCCATTGGCAACCTGCCAGTATGTCTATGCCAAACAATTCTTAAAGGAATCTGTCACCAGCCCCATTGCTCTTAACGATTAAACATACCTTATATGGCCCGTTAACTGTTTTCCAGCTGTGTCTTTAGAAATCGGCAGCGCTGCCTTAATCGGGAAAATTAATGTTTTATTCTTGTACAGCTACCAGGGGGTGTGGAGTGTGGGGAGCTGCAGTCAAGCAGGCTGCCTTGTTTAGTAACCCTCGCCTCCATCTCTCTGTGTAACTGAAAGCGGCCCTGCCCCTGATATTCGGCACCTCCCCATTCTCCCGTGGTCCCTTTTCAAATATTGTGCATGCGCAGCGTGGCTGTCATCTCCCCTCCAGCTCTTCACATATTTGGAGAGATAAGTGCACACTGTGCGTGGGCTGCTTGCTAGCCATGGCGCATGTGCAGTGTGCATTTCTCCCTCCAAGTATGCACAGAGCTGGAGGGGAGATGACAGATGTACTGCATGATATTTGAAAAGGGACCACGGGAGGACGGAGAGGTGCTGAATATCATCGATGTTGTGTACCTGCTAGCTGTCCGCTCTGTCTCGTGCACGTAGTGGTAGCGGATCTAGCAGATTAGCGCAATATTTGAAAAGGGACCGTGGGAGGTGCCAAATTTCACGGGCAGGGCTGCTATCAGCTATACAGAAGGAAGGTGGAAGGGGTTACCGAACAAAGTGGCCTTGAGGGTGGCTGTCTGCTTGGCTGCAGCTCCCCACACCCCACACCCCTGTACATGTTGCTACTTACAAAACACATTTACACTGGAAAGCATAATAAGAAAACAATACAACATTTTCTAAATGTCAAGGTCATTGTGTAGTCATATGTGAATACAATCTAAATCAATCTCATGAGTAAATGGCAGTATTCTAGATTCAACAAAATTTTATTGATGGTGAAGCATAAAGATGCCTTATAATAGAACGTGGCAAAACAGAAAGCCCTCGCAGGGGCAACTTGTATAAATGAATTCTGTTAGTTACATAGCCAGCTAGCTATAAATAAAATAGCAGTATTTTAACATTTCATAAAATGTATATTTTTTAAAGCACATAATGAAAATGTTAATGAGATGATTGTAAAAGTACTGTGATTAGAGTAAGAGAACACTTTTCAATACTGGAGAAAAATTAAAGGAGTTCCAGCACTGGACTAAAACAATCTTCAATGTTTTACATTAAAAGAGTGATACATACATGCAAACGGCCTTAGTCATAGCATAGTAATATAAAATGTGATGTGTATTTAAAGAGAGAGATACTGGCTGTCATGTGATTGGAAGAGTACACGCCCACATAGTAATGGCTGTTTAAAGGGAACCTGTCACCAAGGACCTAATTTTCACTAAAGGCAGGTTGCAGATTGCCCATTACAGCTGCATTTCAAATGTGCCTTTCTGCCTTTTCTAAGCAATAACATTACAATATAATAGTGTTATAACTTACCTTGCACAGAATCCTTGCACAGAATCCTCTGTGTAGTCCTAGTGGTTGGGCTTTGGTTTTAGTGAAAATTAGGTCCCTGGTGGAAAACACCTTTAAGGGTCTAAATAGGGATTGCAGTGTGAACACAAACATAGACTGCAGGACATGACACCAAACAGTCTGATATAATAGCATATATGTCACGGGTGAGCCCGCAAACCATATCGTGGGTCGCGGGCTCACCCGTGCTTCTCGCCCCTCGCCAGTGCGCCGCAAGCGCGACTCACGGGTCCCGGCTCCTGCCCTGGCTTCTGTGGTCCCCGCCGCGGCTGCTCCATCATCTTCAGCCGTGCGCGCGTCCCCGACTCCTAGGGAGCGCGCGCACCGGCTTCTGCAGATTTAAAGGGCCAGCCCGCCACTAATTGGCGCTGGCCATTTCAGGTAAATCTATTAAATCCTGCTTCTTCCTGTGATACCTGCCAGATCTATGTGCCTAGAGCCCTAGAGAAAGCTTTGTTTATGCCGTGTGCTGTTTCTGTGTATTCCCGTTGTGACCCTGGTTCTGCATTTGACTTCGCTCCTTTGCCGCCTGCCTTGACCTATTGCTACGTCTCTGACTCCGATCCTGTGCTGCCCGTCCTGACCGCCTGCCTGTCCCCGACTACAAGATTGCCTGCCGTTTCTGTACCTCGACCTTGGCTGCCACTGCGGACAAGTCACACCTGTGGAACGACCTGGTGGTACCACGCCACAGCAAGACCATCCTGCTTTGCGGCAGGCTCTGGTGAAAACCCGGTACCACTTAGACTCCGGTCCCAGGTTGTGGCTTGTGTCATCGTCCGCAGTGGTTCAGAGCATCCACAACCTCGAAGCCTGACAATATATAATGTCTTCCACAGTCTATTAATTATAAAGCCAATAAAATTCAACTGTGAATTAAAAAAAAAATATATATTTCAGTTCCCAGCAGGTTTATGTGCAAAATGTTAAACATTTCAAAGATTTGACCTAATTACAATTTACATGTTCAAGCATGGTCCAAAAAAAACAAACAAACTATATCCTCCCATATGCAAGACAATGCAAGCTATACAGATGTAATTCAAGAGTACACACAGTCCTGTGCACACAGTCCTGTTAAACAGATCTGTGTACACAGTGAACTCAATTGACTTTGATGGATTTTTTAAATAAAATGGTTAACCAGAGTTTGTTGGGAAGTTTTTTAAATAAAATATTTTTAAAAAATTTCAGTTTTTTTCACTTGAATTTACTTAGTAACATTGCTGTCTAATAGACTGCATCCATTTCTAAGGCCAGGGCTTACTGTGTGCCAGTTAAAAAGGTTTACAGTAATGCCACCCCCGCCAGGACACCCAACACCACCAGTGGTGACAGGAAGAGCTAGGTATAATCCTGTACTGGAGCAGATGTAGGCTGATATTATTGTGCTGAGAAGCCCAAAAGCCACAGGTTCTCCTATACCAGTATTTTCTGGGAGCTGCTGTAATGTAGCTAGCTAAATATTAAAAATGGGGGTTGGGGGGGAGCCCCACGTCATCTTTTTTTTAATGGAACAATTGAATAAAAGCGATGGACACTATTTTCTATTAGTAGTCAGATACAATAAAGCAATCACAGCCTGATATTACTAGGGTGGAAAAGACAATGAATTTTCCAATCCAAATAATACTAGCCCGCAGCCATGCCTGTGCAATGCATTGGTGCAAACATTGGTGCGCTGACCCTTTAAATCTTAGATGGCCAGCACGTACGCGCGTGCCGGATCAAGGAGACCATTGCTGGATTGCAGTGAGGTAAGAGAATCTGCTGAGCTCTGGGTGCACAGGGAGGCACAGGGGTGTGCCTGCCACTCGGTACATGGGTCGCAGGGGCACCCATGACAGGAAGATTATGGAACTGAAATTAAGCACAACTTTTTTAAATTTTGTACACAGCGATGAGCAAATAAGAACGTAATGGCAAGCTGTAATGGGATTTTAATGGAAAAAATTACAAACAAATTCATTAGGAATCAGCCACATTTAGCCCTCCTTTGTTATGTCAATGTTACTTTGTGCGCTGGTTTAGGTGCAGAGTGGCACAGCCAATAGTCAGACAACACAGTAGGGAGGTATGACAACGGGAGGTAGATGAGCTTGGCATCCCGATGCAAAACAGATCGGAAGGCAATGAGCCCCCAAACCCAGCTCACCCCAAAATCTTGGACGGTATCTCTCCCTCTAAGGTGCACGGACTGGTCCGGAGCTTGACCATATAAATGTAGACTTGGTGAAACGGATAGCTTCAAATCCAGCACACAGTGGAGAGAAAATAGTTTTTCTTAAGCTTGCTTTATTGATCCAAGGGTAAAATCACATGTGGAAATGTACAGCTGGCATCCCAGCCCGGAGAATATCTTGTCCAAGGATAGACATCAGTCAAAGCATGCTCCATGCATTTCGGAACCTCGTAAATCTTGGGACTGGCTGTTCCTAATATACTCTTTAGTGACATCACAGCTGCGGATAAAGGAACAAAAATATTATGTTATCAAATATGGTGTATTAGGTTTCACGTTGTTTCTTTCAAATGACAGTATTTTTGCATCAGCCTCAGAACCAGGGGCGTCGCTAGGTCAAAAGATCCGGGGCTCGTGTCCCGGATCTTTTGGCTGGAGCCCCGGATCTCCCCTGCGCATCCTCCTCTCTCTCATCACGATCTCCACAGATCGTGATGAGAAGGAGTGCAGTCACTGTTTTCCCCAGCAGGGGCTGCAGCCTCTGGAGGAATAATGCTCTGAAGGACCTGTGATGATGTCATGGTCACATAACCTGCCGGGGAAACACACAGTGAACACATAGACCTGCATCATTGAGGTAAGTGGGGCTGTGTGGGGGACATTTCTTGGGGCGTGTTCACAAGTGGCACTAGAACAGGCCTCAGTTTGATCTCATTTGCGTTTCTAGTGAGACCAGTGTGATGGGTAACAAGCTCCTGGTGTTTAAATGCAAGCCTTACAGTATTTGGGGGAGATTGTTGGGGGCAGCAGCAGGATAACACTGTCCAAGATGTAGGGACAATGGGGAACATAAGATGTGGTGATGTCTAATGGAGAAGATGAAGGACGCGTCACCTGCAGTCACTGGAGGGAAAAAGTAGGGGTTTCTCCTGTGGTTTCTGTAGCTGTATACACTGTCAGGTTGTTATTGGCACAAGCACATGTGAGGGGGTTATGTACAGGGGGGGCATTACTAAAAGTCTGATACACATGCATTGGGGCCCGTGCCCCAGATCTTTTTCCACCCTAACAACGCCCCTGCTCAGAACCATAAATAAATATATAATATAGAAATTGCATTATTTATAAATGGACATATGGACTGTGCACAGTTTGATCAAAATTAAATCTGCCATGAAAAGGTGGCATCTTTTAGATCGGACCCAACACCAAATAGACATACCTCTCCTCTGAAACTTTAGCTTTAGGGCGCGTTCACACGTTGCATCTTGACCTGCATTTTCATTGCATTTGAAACGCATATACAACAGCTGAGGAGAGGAGATTTGCCTAATTACATCACTGTTAGCATTTCCGTTTACAAAACGCATCGTAAACTTGATGTTAACGCATGTGTCAACAATGTGTTAACGCATGTGTTTTGTTAACGTGTGCGTTAACATTACGCTAACAAACGTAAGCGGTAATGTAATTAGGCAAATTAACTCTCATCAGCTGTTGTAGTGCGTTCCAAATGCAATCAAAACGCAATGGGGGTCATTTACTAAGGGCCCGATTCGCGTTTTCCCGACGTGTTACCCGAATATTTCCGATTTGCGCCGATTGTACCTGAATTGCCCCGGGATTTTGGCGCACGCGATCGGATTGTGGCGCATCGGCGCCGGCATGCGCGCGACGGAAATCGGGGGGCGTGGCCGAACGAAAACCCGACGTATTCGGAAAAACCGCCGCATTTAAGAACCGAAAATGTGTCGCTCGGGACCCGCTTACCTTCACTCAGACGGCCTCGGTGAATTCCGGCGCGTTAAAATGCTTTTCAGCGCAGCAGCGCCACCTGGTGGACGGCGGAGGAACTACCTTATTAAATCCCGGCCGGACCCGAATCCAGTGCAGAGAACCCGCCGCTGGATCGCGACTGGACCGGGTAAGTAAATGTGCCCCAATGTGTGAAGGCGCCCTAAGAAATTGTAGCCCTGAGTTAATTAACCCATAGAGGGTGCAGCACTCTTTGATCTTCAAGGCTCAGCCAATGCTTCTGCAACTTTTTTATTTTTTCAAAGACTGACCTACTTTTTGCTTACATTATAAGTTAGAATATTCATTGGTACCATTCAGGGTATGTATGGGGTTTCTAAAAAAAATTTTGGGAACTGAGGGGACAATACCACAGCATTTTCATTTCATGTACTTTAGATTTTATTTTTACAGTGCTCACTAAGCAAGTTAAATAATTGATTCACTTTATGATAGGGACTTTACAAATAGAGGAGGATTTTAGTATATTTATCATTTTTATTGGTATTAAATAAAATATAGGAATAAATGAGATTTAGATTTTTATTATTTTATTTGTTTTATATGAACATAATAAGGGCGGCTTCACACTTGCCAAGTTAAGTCCATGAATCAAGGACCTTGCAGGTTTCTGCCTCACTCCTGGGCACATGACTTCAAGCTCCAACACTGCAACCATTACAGTGTTGATGCTGCTATTTAGCAGAAACTCATGCATCATATATAATATGGTCCTCAGAGTCCAGTCCCCAGGAGTGGGTTTGGTCTGTGAACCAGGACCCTGCAAATTCTGTGGTTCATGGACCAAACCCAGCAAGTATAAAGCTGTCCTAAAGCTCTTAGAACAGCAAAAATCTTTGAAAATTCAATTGTCACTGGGACAAAAAAAAGGTTGCCTGGAGTTTCAATTATAAGATATACAGTTCCAACTTCCATACAAAGCCATTTTAAGAGCACACCTAAGTACCTATTATGTACTTAACCCTGGGACTGCCTATATATGGTTAAGATAACCCCCTCTATCCCCTTAAACTGAGATCTAAGGCAAAAGCATATAAATGATTATGCATGGCTCTTTAGACATTTACATTTAGTAGATAAAATGTATTAAAAGAAGTCTGAACGGTCCTTGAACCAATAGGAGCATAAAAATATACAACAAAATTTATAAAACAATCTGCAAGTACAATAAATGAGTGGTGGGCAAGGGGAAGCCCCGTTTATTTGTGAAATTTGCATACAGACAGCTTTACATATGCTGAAAAGAATCTATCATGGCTAAAGAGGCAGCAATCAGCTGTGATTACAGAGGGGATCTAGAGCTCTTTCCAGGGTGTCTAAGCAAATCTGAACCCCCTGCATTGCATATTAAAATAGTTATAAAAAGATGTTTATCTCTACATTGTTTCATAGTTTATGGACACTAAAGTATGTTTCTGCTTCTGTTATAGGCATAGTGAAACTCATAGACTGACTTTAAATTCTTAAATGTACTCAGGATAACAAAGTAACACATTTTCTGATTCACCGTTATTCACAAAAATACAGCATTCCACAGATATAACTCCAACCTGTCTCATTGAGTCCTGGTGTACACAATTTCGGTTGCCCAGGGATCCGACCCCAAGTCAGAAGTCTAGGGTCGGGCAGGACACATTGCTCTCCTGTCAGATGCTGCACTGAGCTCCTTTCTGCATCAGCCCCTCCCCTTGCATTCCAAGATGAGCTCACACACACATACTACTACTTTTCAGCAAGCAGTGTGAGGGAGAGTAAAGCTACACGCTACAGACAGATAAGGTCTTTATCCAGGGGAGGGAGGCACAGCAGAGCTGACAGTGTATGTTATGGCTGTTATAGAAGAGCTGAGAGTGTATGTTATGGCTGTGATAGCAGAGCTATCATTGTGTATTATATTCATCCGATGGATCTCATCATCTCTCATCTATGATCTGTCTCATCTCCCTTTCTATTTGTCAGATACTAGTGAATGTCCAGAAGCTAAATGAAAGTGTAGATAAACCTGTATCCTGATCATCTAACCACATTATCAGCACATCATCTCACACAGCACTAGAGGGATCATGAAGTGTCTTGCTTAGAGAGTCTCCACCCACATTCTGAAATTTTACACTGACCATCACTGAGTAATAGGAGCTAAACAGCAATAAAACTGAGTAAAATTGTAAAGTAAGGGGTTAAAAATGTGGTAAAAATGTGTCTTTCATAGACAAACCCCTTTATGTTTAAATCATTAAGACCACAGAAATGTTAAAACTGGAATGGAATGGCTGAGTCCAGAGATTTTACAAAGTGAGGTTTTGACATACAGAGCATTAGATATACACATCTACTTACTTTGCTTATAATACTGCTGGCCATAGCTTTCTTTAACTTCTATGGGTGGATTTTCCTAAAGTTGCTTTAACTTGTATATGTAGAAATCAACTGAGAGTTTCATGCTTTTTTTTACAAAGCTCCTGGTTCTATGAGAGACACTTTTATCTTGTTAACGAGGATTATTTATTCTAATAGGAATGAAATTGTTAAAATTTCAATAGATCTATGAGCTTTTGGGTAAATCTATGGATTTTTCAAAAGGTATTTAAGGGTTATTTCAACAAAGACAAGTTTCTTATATGTTCTCTGGATAACAAAATAACACATTCTCTAATTCACAAATTTTTGTTATTAACAATAATGCAGCATTTCACAGATATAAGTCAAATATGTCTCTATCAGTCCTGGTGTACACAATTTCAGTTGCCCCTAGACATAAGCCTCTAACTTCTAATTTAGGTACGGGTAGCCGCCATCTTGGATTTCTGTGTGACATTGTGCAGATGAGATTTCTGTCTCTCTCTGCTGTTTGTCTGTAGCCACTCCCCCTGCACGGAGCTCAGAGACACTCTCTGATCACTTCCTGAAGAGATAGGGAGGCTGCAAATTACAAGGAGATAAGTGATCCAGGGGAAGGGGTAGGCAGGCATATATCTGTGAGATGTTCAAGAGTCGGTTCTTTTTCCCGGTTCAGTCACAAATACCCATCACTAACTTCTGAGTCTTTCTGTCTTACTCCCATGAGAGCTGTAGATCTGTAGAGCAGGGACCATGAGGCGGGATCAGCTCCTACTGCATCCACACGTCTCTGATATACTCTGTAGAAGAGATGTGTGGAGGTAGCTCTTAACCTGGCTGTCCCTGCCCTTCCTCCTGTCCCAGGAGGAAGCAGGACTGCAGGGGAAGGAAGAAAGGAAAGCAGTTCTTTTTTGTTTAATAACCGTGAACAGGAGAGGACAGGAGGCCACAATATGAGGAAAGATGGAGGAGGACAGGAGGCCTCAAAAGCAAAGGGAGGATAAAAGAATGGTATTAGAGGGGTATCATATGTTGCTGAGTTGCATTGGGGGTAATATATGGGTCCTTGGGGGGAGGATTGGCCACGGGAAGGGAAGGGGGCATTATACTATGTCTGGGCCATTAAGGTCGCCATTATACTATGTTTTGGGGATGGGACAAAGGGCAGGACAATGGATGTTGTTTCTGGAAAAGGGGAGGGGCTTTTGTCCCTCTTTCTTCAGCCCAAAAGGAGGTATTCCTGTGTGTAACACCCATTATTTTGAGCAGGCAGCCTAAGGACACTGTTAAGCAAACGGTCCAAAGTAAAATATAGTTTGAATATTTGAAGATTCCACCTAGAGGGTTATTCTTATTTTGGAATAATATGGTATATACAGGGATGTCAGAACTAAAAAATGAAGATACGGATGTCCATTTGACATTACTTCTTCATAAGAAATCTAGCACCCTCTTTATAGAGAACTGCAACAAAGAGTTGTGTAAATGTTGCCTTAAAAGAATCTGTCAGCTAGGACCATGTAAGTGGATTGGCATATATCATAAGGACACACGACAATCTGAGGCCTGATTGTAGAGAAATATTACTTTATATTCATAAGTGCACCTTCAGTGTGTTCATGCAGTGAAACCTTTCTTTCAATGTTTCAAAGAGGGAGCAGAAATATTAATTTATATTCATAAGTGCACCTTGGGTGTGTCCGTGCAGTGCACCCTTTATTTTCATGTTTTACATAGGAAGCAATAGAGCGTGGAGTGAACCTTAATTTCACATTCATGGTATACTGAAACTTTTATTTTTATATAAACAGTAAAATATAGACCTACATATTTATTTTCCTCAAAGTAGCTATATAGTGTCAGCTAGGAAGAGCACTTAAAATACATGTTTAATTTATATGTGACTGTGGAGCTGCCAGATTTATCATTCTACATTAGACAGTTTGATAAACTATAGCAACCTATACTATGCTTTTCCCTTACCTTGATGTTTACAGAGTATAGCTGCATATAGAAAATTAGGCCGCTCAGTGAGTCACAGATGTTGCCTTGATGTTGCTCAACCACCCCCTTGCTCTAGTTATGGGTTAAGTGTTCTATTTGCTCTGTTACAGCTGCCAAGTTTTTTATGTGTAATGCTTCAGGGTCAAATCTTCTTTCTCTAGAGTTCACAATTATCCTATCATATGATAAATCATGAAATGTCTCTGGATAGTTTTTCATTTAGATATGTCCTTTTCATCTGAAACTGCCTAAATTGCTATTTATACTTTGTATATGATATACAGTATATACAGTATTTACTATATATATAACTTCATTGCTTCATCTTTACATTTTTGTCCCATATAAAGTATATGTGTTCTTCATTTATCATCGTGTCCACTCCCCTCACTTCACTTACCTTTCTACCTCTTTTCTACTGGCTACTATGTTTACACTGTTATAGTATTGGCAACTGTTGGGGTATAATAGAGATTTCTATGGGAACAAAATGATTATATGAAGTTTGTGTTAAGAAGTGGAAGAAATAATGATAAAATCTTAAATGTTTAAGTTGCTGCAGAGAATAATCATAGCTGGAAGAAGCTGACATGGTGGTCAGGCAAGAGAAGAAATTAAAAGATAACTTCTCCATTCAAATACATCATATGTCAATAATCTTGGTTATGTTCCTGTCTCTATGTAGTAATCTGGTTATAGTACTTTATAGTTATGTTGGTTCTGGTAACATTATAATATATTCTCAGTATAATAATAATCTTGGTTATGTTCCTGTCTCTATGTAGTAATCTGGTTATAGTACTTTATAGTTATCTCCTCCGAATTACCATCCGTGGGCATGGCGCCATCAGTCGGTAGCTCTAGGCACAGCAGCAGTGCCGTCGCTAAGCGACAACAGGCGGTGCTCAAACTGCTGAGCCTAGGCGATAAAAGGCACACCGCCCAAGAGCTATTACAGGGCATTCCAATTTTTGGGACTGCCACATACAGGCACTCAATCTATTCCATTTTACTGGAGGGCCACCTACCTGCTCCTCTGGTTTGAAACATTTTTGGGACTGCCACATACAGGCACTCAATCTATTCCATTTTACTGGAGGGCCACCTACCTGCTCCTCTGGTTTGAAAAATGTTTGGGACTGCCACATACAGGCACTATCCAAATTAAATTGTCTCCATAGCAGCCTCCACACGTTGTCTCCATTGCTACCTCCAAAAGTCGTCCATATAGCTGCCTCCATACATCGTCCCTTTATCAAACGAGGTGTGTCAGGCAGAAATTTGGGTTGTTTTCATGGATTCCACATCAAAGTTGTTAACTTTGTCGCCACCCTGCTGTGTAATCCACAAAATATACTGGGAAACTTTTATCATGTAGCGATATTATTTGAGCGCTTCTTGCTCACCTCCTTTGGTTCCTCTCTGCCACCCATTGGTTTGAAGCCTGAGTCCATTTAGAGTATGTCGCCATGCCACTCTCTAGCCTGCCGCTGCTGCCGCTGCCTCTGCATGCCGTCCCCTATAGTGTCAGGGTCAATTATTGGATGTTTTACATGCTATCTAGCTTCATTCTGTCACTCTGTCATGGCCATGCTGTTGCCCATAGTTTTGGCATAATGGTGCGATTAAGCAGCCTCAGAGGCATCCATGCATGCTGCCCCTGCTGTTTCCTGTCCATTTCCGTGGTGTTTCCATCCTTTTCTGAGGTTCCCAGGTGTTTGGCCAAGCTTCCCTGTGCAGAGCCTTGGTCCCCTTGAAAAATGCTCGAGTCTCCCATTGACTTCAATGGGGCTCGTTATTCGAGACGAGCACTCGAGCATCGGGAAAAGTTCGTCTCGAATAACGAGTACCCGAGCATTTTAGTGCGCGCTCATCTTTAGTCACAGGCCGTAGCCGGGACGGACATCTGTTCGTATAAAAGCAGCCCTAATTTGCATAGTGTTTATAAAATGATATTTTGGATCAGCAGCGCAATCTTCCCTTGTTGTATAATATGTAAAATAACGGAGGAAAAGATTCAAGTAATCATTGTATAAGATAAGACTGTGGGGCACATTTTGCAGTGTGAGGACTGCATTTCTGTCGGGTTTCCCGACGATTTCAGTTTTGCGCCGCATTTAACAGGATTGGATTGTGTCACAATCTCGCCGGCTTTCGTGTGACCACAACCATCTCTAGGGTTTACAGAGAATGGTCCAAAAAAGAAAAAAACATTCCGTGAGCGGCAGTTCTGTGGGCGGAAATGCCTTGTTTATGCCAGAGGTCAGAGGAGAATGGGCAGACTGGTTAGAGCTGATAGAAAGGCAACAGTGACTCAAATCGCCACCCGTTACAACCAAAGTAGGCAGAAGAGCATCTCTGAACGCACAGTACGTCGAACTTTGAGGATTTGCACAAGCTCATCGAAATTGGACAGTAGAAGATTGGAAAAACGTTGCCTGGTCTGATGAGTCTCGATTTCTGCTGCGACATTCGGATGGTAGGGTCAGAATTTGGCGTCAACAACATGAAAGCATGGATCCATCCTGCCTTGTATCAACGGTTCAGGCTGGTGGTGGTGGTGTCATGGTCTTGGGAATATTTTCTTGGCACTCTTTGGGCCCCTTGGTACCAATTGAGCTGTTCCTGTCTCTATGTAGTAATCTGGTTATAGTACTTTATAGTTATATTGGTTCTGGTAACATTATAATATATTCTCAGTATAATAATAATCTTGGTTATGTTCCTGTCTCTATGTAGTAATCTGTTTATAGTACTTTATAGTTATGTTGGTTGTGGTAACATTTTGGGGAGGCACCAATCGCTTTACAGAGAAGATCCTGCCTCTTCATACATCCCTTATACCTCTGCGCCGTAGAGCTACGGCGCAGAGCGTTAAGGGGTTAAGCAGCCTCAGAGGCATCCATGCATGCTGCCCCTGCTGTTTCCTGTCCATTTCCGTGGTGTTTCCATCCTTTTCTGAGGTTCCCAGGTGCTTGGCCAAGCTTCCCTGTGCAGAGCCTTGGTCCCCTTGAAAAATGCTCGGGTCTCCCATTGACTTCAATGGGGCTCGTTATTCGAGACGAGCACTCGAGCATCGGGAAAAGTTCGTCTCGAATAACGAGTACCCGAGCATTTTAGTGCTCACTCATCTCTAGTGGAGTCACTTGACTGCCAATGACTCCGATTCAGCCGCTAATGTCCAGAGTGGATTGTCCTTTGGCTAGGGCCAGAGTGGAGTATGTAGGAGTCATAGTGGATAGAGAACCCGTCCGGCAAAATAACTCCCCTAAACTAAATATATTTTCATAAACTGTCATTAGAAAGCATTGCCTCTATCCCTTCATTGTCCCTCTACATGCCTGTAGACTTAAAGAGGACCTGTCACCCGGGAAAAACACCCCCAGCAAATTAGCTCCCCCTCATCCTATCCCCAGCCCCTTTATATTTATTGAATTTTTATTAAGATTTGTGTTTTTATACTTAGTTTAAAACAATCCGACCTCTTATCAAATAAGAGGTCGGATCGTATTACAAGTCTCCTAACAGTCGGCTGTATTCATAAGGGGGGCCGGCCGACACACCCCCTCCACGCCCTTGTCAGTCAGGGGCATGTAAGACTCGCCGGCAGCAGCGCATGTATTGTGCAATCACTGCCGGCTCTATGCGATGCAGCACTGTGCTGACAGCGGCCGCAGAGGGGCTTATTCACAGCTCTGGTGGAATGTTCGGCCAGTATGAGATACTCCTATACACATGACTGACAGCCTGTATAATGATGTGAGGTATAATGGTGTAATGGCTCCTCCATGTGCTTCCTGGTACTGGCCCCCCCTGCAGCCTGTGTGTGCATGTGTGTCTATAGGAGAGATACAACAGCTCCAGGCAGCCATGTTATAGCAGAACATGTCAGGTACTTGTGTAGCTGATGTCTGTGTCTCTCACATGTGTATTAGGAGGGAGAGCATGTCAGCAGATAAGGCACAGACACTAGCCATGCTTTACTATACACTACACACAGACATGAGCAGGGGGAGGAGAGGGGAGGGGTAACAGGGGTGACATCACTGCCTCTGACCATGTGACCAGCCTCATTTACATAATAAAGAAAATATGATTTTATAATGATTAATGTATGAATTGACTAGTTAAAGGCTGTAATGGAATCCTTGTGAGCTGCTCCAACAGGTAGTGGTGACAGGACTAGTGACTGCTGCTTGTTCTGTGACATCACAATGGATTATGCAAATTATGGAAGTTAGCAACTTTTATTTTAGCTCAGCAATAAAAAAATGGATTCTCCATAAATACATAGAATATAGAGTATATATATGACACCATGTGTATATTCATAGGATGTACACTCACCGGCCGCTTTATTAGGTACACCTGTCCAACTGCTCGTTAACACTTCATTTCTAATCAGCCAATCACATGGCGGCAACTCAGTGCATTTAGGCATGTAGACATGGTCAAGACAATCTCCTGCAGTTCAAACCGAGCATCAATATGGGGAAGAAAGGTGATTTGAGTGCCTTTGAACGTGGCATGGTTATTGGTGCCAGAGGGGCTGGTCTGAGTATTTCAGAAACTGCTGATCTACTGGGATTTTCACGCACAACCATCTCTAGAGTTTACAGAGAATGGTCTGAAAAAGAAAAAACATCCAGTGAGCGGCAGTTCTGTGGGCGGAAACGCCCTGTTGATGCCAGAGGTCATAGGAGAATAGGCAGACTGGTTCGAGCTGATAGAAAGGCAACAGTGACTCAAATCGCCACCCGTTACAACCAAAGTAGGCAGAAGAGCATCTCTGAACGCACAGTACGTCGAACTTTGAGGCAGTTGTGCTCCACACCTCGAAGACCACACCGGGTGCCACTCCTTTCAGCTAAGAACAGGAAACTGAGGCTACAATGGTAACATTTTGGGGAGGCACCAATCGCTTTACAGAGAAGATCCTGAAAGGTACCATGAAAATCAAGCATGGTAAACCAGGGACACTTACTCATTGATCCAGGCACAGTGACTGTCGTAATCTTCTTATATTTTTATATTTGTTATACCTTCCCCCCTTCCTCCTAAAATCAACTTTTAAAATGATACTAATGATACAGAAGTGCTATGAGGGGGGCTAAGGGCTACAACAAGATATTTTGCTGTCTTAAGGAGTGAAGTAATATTGCCCCCCCCCCCCCATCACCACCACACACACCCTGTAAAATGGCAGCAAAAAACAAGCCAAATCAGGAGAAAACCATTAGAAATCATAAGAAAGAATTAGGCCAACCTCTATGCAATCTTTTACAATAAGGCCTACCAGCAGTAAATATAGCACACATAAATATACACCTCCATTGAAAATACTGTACATAATAATAAATACCTGAAAACAAACAAACATTCTATACATATAAAATATACCTACAATGCATTGAACAAACATATAAATATATACTATCAATCATTATACCAAACACCATTTACCAGCAATGAATATACAGTAAATATTAATATAAAATGAATAAAAATGCTGCAGACATAAATATATATCTGCAGTGAATAACCGCACATAAAACCCCCAGCAATAACTGTATTGCACACTAGGGCTACAAGTACAGACACCATTTATTGCTCAAATTAAGTTGCTAATGTGTTCTTCTCCCTCTTTGGTGGCATTTTCCCTCCTGGTCTCCTTCTGGACACCTCACAAATGACAATCCTTCTCTATCAGGTACAGAACGTGATTATGACTTCTCCCGACCATGGTTTATTTGGAGCACATCTCTACACTGCATCCTTAAAAACATCACAGTCAGTATAACTCTTGATAACAGTTATGCCCCACAGTGCTCCTTTGTAATATTAACCCTTTAAAACTCATGACAATGTGCCCCCATTATACATTTAATTCATCTGACCCCTCAGTATAATATATCCTTAATATGTATTATAATATTACAGTTTTCCTCTCATTATTTCATATTTAGCACCTATTCCTTAATTTAGTTTGTACGTCAATCCCACTTAGTAATGTAGCCCAGCATCTCCTGATAGTAATGTAGCATGGCTTCCCCCATGGTAATGTAGGCCCACATTCCACCATACTAATGTAATACATGACCCTATTAGTAATATAACACATGATCCTCCATGGTAATATGGCACAGGACCAGCTTAGTAATATAGCCCAGTACTCCACTAGTAATGTAGCACAAGGTCCCCCCAAATGATATAGAAAAGCTCCCCCTTGGTGATATAGTACAGTGCCCCACAGTGTCTCCCCCTTGGTGATATAGCACAGTGCCCCACAGTGCCCCAGTAATATAGCAAAGCCCCCCTAAGTGATATGTAATAGGGCTCCCCAATAAAAATAAAAAAAGAATCTTCACCCTCTGCAGCTTACCCAGCCTTGCACTTCTCAGACAGAATGATACTGCTGCTAGTGTCTATGGCACAGGAGGCTCAGAGGATGACATTGCTTAGTCAACGGATCCAACTGGGTCACACAGAGGGTGCTGGCAGCCCTAACATTGTGGAGCCAGCATCCAGGTGGCAGACACATCCAGTAGCCAGAGGTATGTGCGTATTAAAGACACACCTACTGTTAATTACTAGGAGCCAGGAGGGTACCCCACAGGTTGGGTGGCAAGCATGACACCCTAAGCAACCGTGACTCCCACTCCACTGGCGTCAGTGCAACACTATGACGTCATGTGGCTGAGACCCCGCCACGTAGAGTGTACGGGCGTGGTGTGGAAGAGAGGAAGACAGAGCCACGACAAGAAGAAACTGGATGTGAGTATAGTGTTTTTTTTTAACTGGGCGATACCGCCTATATTAAGATCCAACGTTGATCTGCATATATTGGGGCACATTTACTTACCCGGTCCTGTGGCGATCCCCGATTTGGACGGTCCGACGAAGATGAAGATGATTCACGTAGCTCGTGCGCCCAAGTTCCTGCATGTGTCGCTTCCCCGCCGAGGTCCGGAGATCACCTTCTTCTTCCCAGTGCGTGTCTTGCGACACAATTCGAAATGTTAAATCCCATGCATAGTCCGAATCCGTCGGGTTGTCCAACGGCCCGCCCCCCGATTTGTGTCACGTGCAAGCTGGTGCCGATGCGCCAAAATCCGATCGCGTGCGGCACAATCCCGTTAAATGCGGCGCAAAACGGAAATCTTCGGGAAACCGCACGAAAATGTGGTCCGCGGACCCTTAGTAAATGAGCCTTATTATGTGGATTGTGCCATTTGGTTACTTTGGGATTTCCTTTCTTTGTATACAGGTTTTTTATGTTTTACACTTCTTGCAGATAAACTAAATCACATTATTAAGTCCCAAAGACAAATACATGATAAACTTTATTAGACAAATGCATTTCCAAAAATGTGTATTTTTACTGGGCATCTCAGTCAACAACCAATAGAAATCAGCCACATTTAGCCCTGCTTTGCTCTGTCGATGCTACTTTGTGGGCTGGTTTAGGTGCAAAGCGGCGCAGCCAATAGTCAGACAACACAGTAGGGAGGTATGACACAGGGAGGTAGATGAGCTTGGCATCCCAGCCCGGAGAATATCTTGTCCAAGGATAGACAGCAGTCAAAGCATGCTCCATACAGTTTGTAACCTTGTAAATCTTAGGACTGGCTGTTCCAAATAATGCATGTAGGGCCTTCACAGCTGCAGAAATGAAAAGCAGAGGAATGAAAATGTTCTGTTATGAGATACAGTGTATTATGCTTTGTTTCCTGCCAATGACGATTTTTGTACCTGGCTCATGCAATGAATTGGATTAATGAATTGATGCACGGACTTAAAGGTTTAGAACTCCTTAGCCCGGCTCTCCTTTTGTGCCACAAATTGCGCCAAAAAACATGTTCGAAAATTAGAAGCGCCAGAAAACTGGAAGATTGACAAGCAGCGGCAAAATTTTGCACCCAAAAATAGAACAAGTTGAGAGTGTCAGAAAACACCAATATTGTGGTGCCAACGGTTCATAAATTCACGCGCAAGAGGTGCAGAAATAAAGTACAATGAAGCAAGCCAAAAAAACCGCTTACATCTAGGCCAGAGTATGCCCAGGGGTATAAAGTAGCCCAGGCCAGAGTATACCTCCATGCCAGAATATACCCCTCTAACATGGAGCCCCGATATAGTTTGGCCCAGGCCACAGTATACCCCAGGGGATTAACGCTTTACCAGGGGGTAATAAAATAACCTGGGTCCTATCCATCCAGGACATAATGTCACTGGTAAGCTGGTTTTCTCACCTTTATAAGTTAAAGTTTCAAGAAGTTTTTAATTTATTATCAACATTCAAGTTTTTCTGGCTAGAGTCATACAAGTCTATTGTGGGTTTTTATCATGGCTTCTGTGCAATGAAAATTTTGTGTGATGAAAATTATGCAATGTAAATGTCACACACAACCCTTTTGTTTAGCAGCTGCACTATCTTTTATGTGGCACAAAATTCTGTACTCAAGAGGGCGTTCCGTGCTTCACATTTATTGTGCAAAGTCTGACAGAAGTTTGTGGCTCGCCCCATGTTAAAGGTGCACCAAAAAAAAGTTGGTGCACTCTATCGGAGCAATGCCTAGAACGCCAGATTCAACAGGCGCCACAATTCATATATCTGGGGCCCTCAGTTTGCACTGTTTTTAGTAAATGTTGGCCACTGTGTCTCACCACACCGTGACTGAGTCACAATGTCACGTCTCCCTATGAAGGTGGGTGAGGAGTACTGACCCTTTTCCAACTACACTCCACCAGAAATTGGTCATGTGAACAAGACATTTAGGGGGATATTTATCAGGACCTCTGTGCACCGCCAGCGAATTTGCAGCGGCGGGCTATCATAAACTGGCGTACAAGCGCCAGCGTATGATAAATATCCCCCTTAAAGTGTGGTCACGTAAAAGCATTGGCCCAGATTTATTAAGGCCATCCGCCAGTTTACTGGTGGACTTTGCACATTCTTTTCAGTGCAAAACTGCTTGCACATGTATTTAAGAAGTGTCTGAGACACGTGCAGCTGCACTATACTGCACTGAAGGGGGTTTCCTGTGCACAGTTGGACCATGTGCCATATTTATCATGCAAGGTCTGACAGAAATGTCTTGCACACTCCATGTTAAAGGTGCACCAAAAAAAGTTGGAGCAGTACAAGGTAGGGTCAGATTAATGCAGAACGTGTGCCAGAAATCCTGAATCTGGTGCCTTCTGCACTATACAAAGGCAAACTGCATATTGTTTGCACTGTTTTTAGTAAATGTGGGCCAATGTGAATTTGATGTTAGGTTGTGTGATCGGGGCACATTTACTAAGAATGTGAGAAACTGCACTAAAAGTGCTCTGCCCATGTATACTGCTTGGTGTGCCAGATTCATTAAGAATAGTGGTGTGGACACTTCTTAAATACCTGTGCAAGTAGTTTCCACTAGAAAGAACGTGCAAAATCCTACAGATAACTGGCGCAAAGCCCTTGTACCCCGTCAAGTTTTCGTTGATTTAAACCACATTTATGTAAAATCAACATGAACGCTGTGTTTATACTGCATTTACGTAAATGCTATGTTGACGCAATATTTGCCTACATTCACACACTTTTCATTTACATTGCATTTACATTGTGTTAACATCACATTGATGTAAACAGAAATCTATGTAAATGAAATTTGAACAAATTTCATTCTCTGCAACTCCTATTAGTTGGCTTACTTTACAAAGGCCTTGCCCCTTTTGTCGAAGTGCAGGAAAGCTGTATAAAACCCTTTATAAATGGGGTGCAGACAGTTTTTTAGTGCAAACTACAACAAAATGCTGGCGAAGACAAATTAAAAAAACTCCCCTAATATTTACCCCACATTAATGTTAACAGTTGTATCCAAGGATAACTATCTTGTTTCTACGCAGGGAAGAAGACATGCCTTGACGATTTTCTCCAACCATCAAAAATCCCTACGCTTGTTGTGAGCATGAAGCCCTATGCGCTTAGAGATGTTCAGTGTGTGTTATGCATCCGCAAACAAAAGGCTGAAAAAGAAAAACCAAACTTTCAGGTGGATATGAGGATAAATATCTCCAAGACACAAGAAATGCTGTGAGATTGAAGCCTATTACAGAAACCCTAAATCTATTGCCAAAACAATTAAAGTGTTTGAAGAATGTACTCCTTTTTACTATTTATGGTTGTACTTTTTTACTTTTAAAAGGTAACATTGTTTTTTGTTGCTATGTCATCTATGCATATCTATACTTCTATAAATCCATAACTACCCGACGTTAAATCCAAATGAATAAATCCTCACGACTTGGGAATGTACATTGTGATGTAAATGTTGAGCTATTTGATGGCAAACTGCTGATGACTGTGGGCCATTCTTGCTGCACACCACGAAACTTTCGTCTAATGAATTAGGGGGACAGGATGATGGGGGGAGGAGGAAGAAGCCGGGGTGGAAGTAAGATGCACAGGATTTGGGTGTGCACGGCAATGATTTGGTTTTCCTCATGTATATTATGGATCGTGACATGAGAATAATAAAACTAAGCACGTAAAATACTAAACATGCTTGTATTGTGCTAAACAGATACTCGCTCATTATGATTTTCCATGTTATAGGACATTGGAGTTAGTTAAATAGGGGCCCTGTTAACACTCAGTTCATCCGTTAGTTTTTGCATCCATGTTATTTTGAAATGCTCAACAAGTTTAGTGACAGCACTAAATAGAAACAGGAAGGTAACTCAGGCCC
The DNA here is from genome assembly GCA_019512145.1 of Engystomops pustulosus. Classification (NCBI taxonomy): domain Eukaryota; kingdom Metazoa; phylum Chordata; class Amphibia; order Anura; family Leptodactylidae; genus Engystomops; species Engystomops pustulosus. Next base: position 21,111 of record WNYA01000664.1, read on the forward strand.
GATTGTGTACCTTATTTCGGGCATCAATGTTAGGGAAGAATGTCTGTGGGTGAGGTTTCTGGCTGCACATGTAGGATCCCAGGAAGCGGCTTCTATCATTTATTTACTTGCTTGTAGCGACAGCAGGTGACTTCCCGAATCATGCAGTATGACCATTCTATGGCTTATGATGGCAAACCTTTTAGCACCGAGTGCCCAAAACTACACCAAAAGACACGCTTATTTATCGCAAAGTGCCAAACACCGAAAATCTAATTTGTGATTTAACTCCTTCTCTGTTCAAGCTTTCATGATACAGCACCCTGAGGACACCAATAAACAGAAAATAGATCATGTAGCGTGTCACTTTAAAACACCTCTGCCCACAGCAAAGGTCTGTGACTGTCTGGGACTGCAGGGAGATCACACACGGGCGTGATCTCTGGTGATGGCCTGAGGCCCACAGAAAGGTCTGTCTGAGGGCCACCTCTGGCACCAGGGCCATAGGTTAGCCATCACTGTCTATGGCTCAGTTCCCAAGTTGAGTGGGTGGTGCCAACCATTGGGGTTGTGGCGTAATTACTGGATCCATGTGGAAACACACACGATACGTGATGCAGTATAAGGGGTTAACAGTGAAGAAGAAAATAAAAGAAGAATAAAAGAGTTGGCATACCGTGCCGATCATGGGAGGATTGTTCATCCCCGTGATTTCATCAGGGGGGGGGGTGAGGTGATGACCTTTTAAAATGACAGCTAGAGAGCCGTGTGGGATTCAACGGCCATGTCTCGAACCAAGATCTGAAGGTCTGTCAGCGAGACCGATGATAAAGATTACACAAAATCCAAATAAGGCAATACAGTAAGCATTGGGAGTTCTAAAAATGATAGCAAGAAAATTTTTTTTTTTAATAATTTAAAAGGGTGTCATGAATGTAAAGAAAAAATGTTAATATGGCTGGGGGCTGAGAAACAATAAGCCACTTATACTCAACTCCGCATGTGCCCCATTCACAGCCACGGCGGAGTCTTGTGCGTCGCCGTGCACCAGCATTTTGTTTAGGCAATGACAATGGGGGTTGTATGAGTTTTTATGTACTGACTGTCACTCTGGATTCAGTTGATCATCCAGCAGCTGTAAAATGCCTGGTTACCGACTGGCTGTGCAGGTGGCCATTAAAGGGGTTTACAAACTCAACAAATATGATATTGTTGTGGAAGAAAAGTTATACAAATTCCAATATGGCTTTCTGTGTCAATTCCTTATGGTTTGAGATCTCTCTGGCTGTTGTCATGAATAAAAAGCTTCTATACTTACCTCCCAAGGATAGACAATTGTGCCATGGTCGAACAGTGCACGAAGACCTTTATTATAAGAGAGAAATTAGAGCGTTGTGTGCTTTTATAAACGAGCGCGTTGCATGTGTGTGAATCACATGATCAGGACAGATTGATATGCACTGGAAGTAAACAAAAGCTCTGTTTTATAACAGCACAGCAGAGACCTGAGAAAAACCATCTGGTATTGATACAGAAAGTATAATGTCGAAAATTCTATAACATTTCTTCGACACAAACCATTATCAATATATTGCGAGAAAGTGGACAAACCCTTAAGTTGGATACCCACAGGCTGCCCCGTTCTTTCATCTGTTGAAACTTTTCATGGGTCATACCAATGTACCTATGTTCAAAAAAATGAGAAGTATCAGTGCCTTCCAGATGCATGTACACTATAAAGAATAAATGCGTGACATGAACCAATGAAAACAGATAAATGTGTTTCCAACACAGTGCGTTACTCATGATCGTGGGTGTAACTGAATGATATGGGCCCAAGTGCAAAGTCTGGCCAGGGCCCCCGACTATAATGTAGTGGTTATACAGTACTAGCCTTCTGATAATGGGATGGTGATAACACTGTTATAGTGTGCGCATTAGGTTCCCAAAAAGGGAAATACTTTTGCTGTAATATGAATGCTTCATGTCAGTTACATTTACTAGTCATGTTCTTTCTCATGTCAATTGCATTTCTCATTAAAAAAATTTTGAACCGTATATCACCTCCCTTTCCTAGATACGAAATATAAAAAAAATATATAAACAAATAAAATTATAAACTGAAGGTATCCTGGATCACCAAAATGCTGATTGAATGGTAGCTATGAAAACATAAGCTCATCTTGCAAAAATTGACACCCTCTCCATCTCCATACACTAATGTGAAAAAGTTATTGCAAGGAATCTGACCATCAATCCTTGAAACTGAGCTTATGGTTATGAAATAAAATTGGGCAAAGCTTAGTTAGACTTAACCGAGAAGATAATTACTCAAACCCAATTAGACACCAAAATGCTGACTTTGATCGTGGGCGCTCCACAAACATTGCTACTTTATTCTTGGTGGTCGATCACGAGTTGATACCAACTTTATACAGGTTTTATTGTTGCGTTTAACACATTTCAAAAATTAAAACAAATGTGTCACAAAAAAAGCAAAAATATTTTTGCCATCTTCTGAAGCGCTAAAACTTTTACATACTTTGGCGCACTGAGCTGTGTGGAGTGTAATTTTATGCGAAATGAGCCGACATTTATTGCTACATTGCGATGGCTTGTGCTTCTGTGCGTCATTTTGATCACTTTTTATTCCATTTTTAGTGATGTAAAAAGGTGTAAAAGTTGCATTCAGACATTGTGCGCCCAAGTAACCCGCGGACCGGAACCGGTGTATATTGATAGATCAGGATTTTGGGAAGCGGTGATAGCTAATGTGTCTGTGATTTTTATGTTTATTACATTTTATTATCAGTTCTAGGGAAGGGGGTGTGTTTGAAATTTTTAAATATTTTATTAATTTTTAAATTTGTTTTAAACTTTTTTTTTCTTTTTTTTTCACTATTTCTTAGACCATCTAGGGTACATGTTCATACCATACGCAATACTTCTGTATTGCAATAGTATGGCATTTTTGCATGTTGTTATTCTTACATGAGCCACGGCTCATTTAACGAATCTGCTGATGCCATTCGTTGGGTCAAACAAAGACCCAAGCTACCATGGCAACTGATCGCCGCCCTTCCCGATGATGTTTTGGGGGAAACTATCGGAATACAGACAGCGTGTGCCCACGCGCCGCCGTCTTTTAAATGCCTAGGAAGTCTAAAGCGGGTGGGGGTTTGCTGCAAAGATATGTCAACAACCCCACCTTTGTTGATGAGGACTCACCCGTGAGCCCTCTTATAAATTCCCTGTACCACTCCCATAGAGCACAGTGGCAGCGTTAAGGGGGTTAATAACCTATAACGTGGGGAGACTGCTTCCATACACGTAAGACAGCGTACATAAAATTACCCGAAGAGGGAAAGGACCCATTTTAAACCGAGGGTACATGCCACCCAATATCCCTGATAGACCAAGGATATAAAATAGTTTTCCAAAATCTTTGAGGCAGATATACTCTGGCCAATAATACCAATGTTGGTTGTGGATAACCCATATAACCCAGTGGGGACTCGATAAAAGAAAAAGGACAGCATGGGGACACGTGTAACCAAACATTAGGAAAGTCCTGATGGTCTTAGGACAGGGTGCAGGACCTGCCGCGCAACCCCAGCGAGAACACACAGTTATTGTGGTGGCATTACATGGGGTGTCCGAAAAAGCCTTGATAACTATTGATGTATTACGATGATATGGTTGGTTCTAGAGAAATTGGTATCACAGGAAAGTTTTACACATTCCTAAGGAACCTATATAACTACACGAAGGCAAGCATACACACCATGTGCTTGTAAGTCAGTGCTGCCGATGTTCCTGCTTCTCTTTGCGTTGGTGGAGAGCGGTCCCAAAGCTAAAGTTAAAGTGTCTGTGGAGCGCACAGTGAAAGGCAACAAAAAAACAGAGATCACCAGGGAAAAATGTTGCAAATACGGGGGTTTTTAGCAAATTCACCTTTTTGGAGTCTTTTTTTCTGCTTCCTTGAAAGTAATGGCATTGAAATATTCAAATATCCTCACTAAGAAGTACAATGGGGCCACATTTACTAAGAACAGTTTGCAAAACTATACGTATGTGCAGTTTGAACTGTTTAGTCGCGGACCCGTGAATCTGGCGACCCCTGCACGCCCTGGAGCACGAGTGCATCACCTTTTTTTTTTTTTGGTGCACCGTTAACAGTAGGCACGTCTTTCCTGCAAACACTATTTTGTCAGAATTTTGCATGATATAAATTGGTGCACGGTCAGACTAAGCACCAAAACACCCCCTTCAGGGCAGAAATTTGTGTCAAGTGAAGAATAGTGCAGCTGCGCCACAAAACGGTTGCGTGTGACACAAATCTGGTGCACTGGTGCCCCAATATTTTACACCCTCACACAGCCCTGTGCACAGAAAAATAAAAAGTTATGGATTTTTGAAGTTATGATTGAAGGGGTTAATATAGTTAGCAAACTATGATGCAATGTTTTCATACCAATAGAAAAAAAATGCTAAAAAAAATTGACATTGTTGACAGTGTTATCAATTTAGACAGCAACATGGGAGGCATAAATTGCTCAAAATACACCTTTAAAAAATTATGTAGGCTATTTAGTATCCAAGATGGGGATTTGGTACTTTAGAGGCTCATGCAAGCTGAAAATGTATTGTATACCTAAATGAAGGCAAATTAACAAAATTTTCTAAAATTTTGGAAAATTGCCTGGTATAATCATAATGGTGTCTACACCAAAATGCTTGTGATGGGAAACAAGCAGAAAGTATGGTAAGTTTAAATGCCCAAGAGTGACCGGTCACAGAGCGTTTACCATGTAAATGCATAGTATAGTTGGGGATAATTCATCCCCACTTTGCAAGCAGGCTTAAAAACACACAAATGTATCTTAAAATGGTTGATTGGATGCCTAGGGTTGCTACTACAGAGTCGTACAAGTACTATTCATTACATTAAAAAAAATATAGAAATTTTTTTTTCTTGAAACACAATTCAAAATAGCAAGTAGAGTCTCTCCCAGAGCAGTTTACAGATTGGACCCTAACGCTTGTTTATATGTTACAAAGTTTAATGGCAAAACAAATTGTTCATGGTTACCGAATTGCAAGGTTTTTGTTTGAGCGTGAATTTTCAATTTCGAAATGCCAATTCAAATGCTGCTTATATATGACCTTAAAGTCCATTAAGCCTGTTGTTTGAAAATGAATGGGATACCTACGATATTGAAACATGAATGAGATTTAGCGTGGACATGAGCGTGGGAAGTAAGACAAGTAAAAAAATCATATTTTCATTAGAGGCTTTTAAGACAGCATAAATATGGCACGTGAGGTTACTTTCTTTAATGGTTAGCAACTCTTAGCTAAGTAAGTCACAAAATTAGATCAGTTCCTAGGTTTTCTAGAGGATGTGACCAAAATGTCCAAACTTTTTTGAAAGTCTTACATTTTGTCTACAACAACATATGGATAAAATCTGCGTAAGTTATCGTAAAATGAAAAGTATGTCAGAGGAAAATTTGCATCAAAATTGACAGGTTGGAACGGACCACCCCACACCCAGTATTGTGACAATTTGTGAGACAGTTTAAGACAGAAATCTGAGATGACATAAACTGCAATGATGTCCTTACATCCGTACAATGTAATTGGGAGAAAAGAACTTTTGCATTGAACAACAATTCTTAAATTTAATGAGGATAAACTAAATCTTCTCTGGCAATTCATGTTTGTTGTCAAGTTCTACTAAAACTTGTATTTGAATATCTAGGTAATGCTTATTACATACCCCTTTTTATTCCCTATGGATGATACTCGTTTCGCAGTAGATTGGAACATAACAATCTCCGGAGAAGATGACTTCCAGCAAAGTCATCAAGGTGGATGTTTCTGGATCTTAAAGGGGAACCTCTGTAGCCCGATGCCACTGCATGATGAACAGCTGGAATCTTGTTAATTAAAAGGTTGATGAAGAACAATGCAGCCTACACATTTTCAAGATTTGCATGTTGTCTTGGAAGCTAAACCAGGAGTGATGGAGAAAAAATTGGAGAAGATGGGAAGTCTGTCCTAAATACTTCTCACCTTAATGATTCATCAGTAGTGGCTTGTGAACCCCAAATTGTACGGAGTTGTGGCGTGGTGATTCTCCAGGCAGGGCATGTGACCCTGCTGTCGAAATGAGGGAGGGTCAATCAGGGTATAATTCATAATTGTCCTTTCAGGGCAGTCTGAAGAATTGATGTTTATACTGATTGCAGATCCAGTGATACTATGGTAATTCTATATCCTCCTACAGAATACTGTGCTGTGTCAGTGATCGGGCCCTTCACACTTGCGTTTTTCACACGCACGTTTTTCTGCGCGTTGCTTTTGACGCCGCAGAAGAACTGGCATTGCGACTCTGACCATTGTAAACCAATGGGTCTTATACAGACTTGCATTTTTCTCACGCATCATACGCGGGTTTTTTTAAACGCGCGTTTAAATCTCGACATGCTCTACTTTGCAAGTCACGGCGCATGAAAAACGCACCTACAAGTTGTCTATGGAGATGCATCAAAAAAACGCATTGCACTCGAGACACACGCAAGGGCAATGCTAAAGTGACAGTTTTTCACGAATCAAAATTGCCATTAGAAAACGATTAGAGCTTCAGTCATGAGGTCCGAGAGTCAGGTTGGTCAGGAAAATTGCACATTTTGCCTCAAAGTTGCAATCAGTTTTCAGTCAGGTTTGTTGCGTGAGGGTCTCAGTTTTTCCCCAAAACGCGCGTTTTTGATGCTAACGTTCAATGAAAATTCAAGACGTTTTTCACGCTGTGATTTTCTGCGCGTGTGAAAAACGCATTGAAATTGCATTGAAAATTCATCAAAAAACGGCGATGAAAAACTTGAGACACTGAACAAAGCTCTGACTGACGAAAACTGATGCATCTGATGCAAAATGTGCAATTTTCCACTGACCAACCCCTGCTGATTTGCACCCTGATCTCAAAACTGGACGTGATTGCAACGCAAGTGTGGAAGGGCCCTCCGTAGTACTAATTTCAGCTAATGCTAAGAGTTGCTAACAGTTTCGTGACGTACCTGCATTTAATTTAGTGCAGAGTGACAGTATCGGCATTCATTTGTACAAAATATAAAACATTTTATCTGCAAAGTCAGCCAGTGTCACACTATGTTGAGGGAGGCAGGCTGGGATTTCTTCTCGACGGTTACCAACTTCACAACAGTAGAAATGACAAATATTAAGCAAAAAATAAAACGAAACCTAAAATGATCAGTCAGATTGATTATAATTATATAAAAAACACACTGGTTAGGAAGGGGTAGAACAAGACTGTTGTAGGTGGAGTGGTGGTAGAGGCAATCATGGCTCTTAACGTTAACACCTTGCTTAGACGTGACGCGCTTCCAGCAGGAGGTTGGGATCACTTCTGTATCTGCTTAGCTTGAGGCATCAACCTAGGTCTCGGGAGCTATAGTCTCCACATTGGGGTCATTTTATAAAGGGCTCCGATTCGCGCTTTTTCCAACGTGTACCTGAAATCGTTTCCGACGTTGCGCCGGATTGTACCTGCATGCCCAAGGATTGTAGGGCGCACGAGCGATCGGATTGGGCGCATCGGTTAAGCCGGCATAGCGGCGTGGAGGGAACGAATCAGGGGGCCGTTGGACGAACAAAAACCCGACGTAGTCGGAAAAACGCGTCGCATTTAAAAACGAAATGTGTCGCTTGGGAAGCGCTTACCGTAACCTGGTACAAGCTCGGTGTTGTTTACGGCCGGTGGCGCTGGGGACGGAGGAGAAATAACTTATTAAATCCGTATGGAACGGATCCTGGCATCGAGAACGCGCGCTGGATTCGAAGCGAAATGGGGCCAGGGTAAGTAAAGTGCACCCACTATTCTTGAATAGCAGATTTAGTCTAAAAAGGTGAAACTCTCATGAAATGGCTCTGGACATCACTGAAATCATCAACCAAAGCAGCAAGAAAGAGCTTCCTGTGTGTCACCAATTTTTTGGTTTTGTCTCCTCCATTGCTGGTCCAGTTTTCTTTTAGTGCGTTCCTGGTCATCTACTGGTGATTGGGATTGCAGCTTTCTTGCTTCAGGGACTGGAGGCACAGCATGTAAATGACACTTGAAATGTCTGGACTGTGCCACATTACCTAGACAAAAATGCCACATGTAATGTAGATCATGCTGGGCCAAGGCCTTGGTCGCGCGCGAGTCTGAGGCATGTTCCGGCTAGTAACTGGTGATTGTGGCTATGACGCTGCCCAGAGAATCACAGTAACAATATATACTATTACATGTCTATACATAAAGTTTAATGAGGCCATCCTTTTAGTGAGTGTATATGTACAAAAGTACTTGGTCTGTGGAAACAAACCCATTTGCAGGTCAGATCCCAAAGACCTAGCACAGTGCAGAAATATGATGCAAGGACTCCCATCTAGTGCACTGTGCTTGGTCCATTGGATTCAACCTGCACATGGTTCAGTGCTATAGGAGCACAGCACACATATTACCTAATCTTCACAATGTAGTGGCCGAATTCTGTCTGCAGCATGTCAGGAGACCCAGCTTTCAGGGTGTGGTCACACGTTGCAGTTAAAACTGCATCACGATTAGTTTTGAGGTGGTTTTAGGTGCAGTTTTGTCAATTTCACAGGTGAAAGACATGAACTGAATGGGTGAATTTGATTTTGAAGGAGAAAGCTGTTCCACAATTGTCATTCACCTGCTCATTTGATGTGCTTCACTTGTTAAAATATGTAATACACCTAAAACCAACCCAAAACTAATTGCGATGCAGTTTTAACTGCAATGTGTCACCGCACCCTCAGAACTCGGCTGCTCTTTCCTGCTGTAGTGAGCACTGACAATGCTATTGCTATATACATAAGTTAGCCATGAAGTTTAGCTTCTTTGTGTGGTTGCCTAAATAATTGCAGCTCATGAATATTAACTTTCACATTTGTGGCTTTTTTATATCACCCGGTCATGACATCATTCTATTATCATTTTTTTGTATATAATTAATTTTATGTGGATATTGCAATAAGGTTACTTATGGATTTCTTTCCTAAATTTTTTTGTCTGGCTAAAGAAATGTTGGGGCTACCCACCAGAGTGGGCTTTCTTTTATCACAACATGTTCTATCACAAATGTTTAAGCACTGTATACACAGTAATAACATTATTAAGTTCCAATAATAAATTCATTTTAAACTTTATTAGACAAATGTGTTTCTGTAAGTGGTTATTACTGGACATCTGAGTGAGTGATAACATTACAACCAATTAGATATCATCCACATTTAGCCCTGATTTGTTATGTCGATGTTACTTTGTGGGCTGGTTTAGGTGCAAAGCGGCACAGCCAATAGTCAGACAACACAGTAGGGAGGTATGACAACGGGAGGTAGATGAGCTTGGCATCCCAGCCCGGAGAATATCTTGTCCAAGGATAGACAGCAGTCAAAGCATGCTCCATACAGTTCGGAACCTCATAAGTCTTGGGACTGGCTTTTCCTAATATACTCTTTAAGAGCATCACAGCTGCAGATAAGGGAACAAGAATTTGATGTCATCAAATATGTTGTATAATGCTTCAAATTCACTGCATTTTTGCATCAGCCTCATGCAAAATAAAACTTTTATCACTTCTAATTTCTTTCTTTTCTTATTTATATAGTGCACACAGATTACCCCGTGCTACACAGAGCTTGCCAGATTAGTCTCTGTCCCCAATGGGGCTCACAATCTAATCAACCAGTATGTTTTGGAGTGTGGGAGGACCCGGAGGGAACCCAAGAAAACATGGAGAGAACATATAAACTCTTTGCAGATGTTAACCTGGATGGGACTTGAACTCAGGACCCCAGCACTGCAAGGCTTTAGTGCTAACCACTGAGCCAACATGCTGCTTTTAAAAGTGATGTTGATAACTATAGTGGTTGCAGCTGCTATGGGGCCCACAGTGTCAAAGGGGCCCTGTCATCTGACCGGACGCAAATAAGAATGCAGGATGTTTACCTTTATATACATATTATGCTGCACATATGTATATAACATATTTGTGATGTATATATATATATATATATATATATATATATATATGCTGTATGTGTATACAGTGTCTGGTGTGTATATACAGTATGGGGGAGATTTATCATTAGGCAGGCTGATTGGGGCAGTTCTATGTCTGTCTTTGGAGCTCTACCGCTTATCAGATTCATCAAAGTGGCTTTGGCCCTTTAATAAATGTTCTTATGCTCTATATGTGGCCATAATGTGCCTCTGTCTCTAGTATGTTTCCATAACCTCTGTTACAATGCTGTTGTCAGTCTTGGGCTTAAGCCACGTTTAAATGAGCCTGGGCCTAGACTGAGCACAGTTGTTGGTGGAAATATTAACAGACTCATTGGCGGAGATTTATCATATGCTGGCACCCATGCCCTGGTGTTTGATGAATGCCGGATAGGTTCTTGATGTATCTGCCATCCGGCCAGACAGCAAACTACCCCAGCTTCTTCTTAGCATAGAAGTATTCCACAGCTTGCAAATTTACCCCTGTAAAAGTTTGCAGGCTTGGGGTATCAATGTTTCATGCTGGCCCAGTCTGCTGCTGGCTGCACCCCCTTCACACACACGACATTAATGTTAACAGTTGTATCCAAGGATAACTATCTTGTTTCTACGGGTTAAAATGGTGACATTCATAGGAAGTTGTCTTCATACAGGGACAATTTTAATAAAATGTAATTGAAGAAATGCATACACTCACCGGCCACTTTATTAGGTACACCTGTCCAACTGCTCGTTAACAGTTAATTTCTAATCAGCCAATCACATGGCAGCAACTCAGTGCATTTAGGCATGTAGACATGGTCAAGACAATCTCCTGCAGTTCAAACCGAGCATCAGTATGGGGAAAAAAGGTGATTTGAGTGCCTTTGAACATGGCATGGTTGTTGGTGCCAGAAGGGCTGGTCTGAGTATTTCAGAAACTGCTTATCTACTGGGATTTTCACGCACAACCATCTCTAGGGTTTACAGAGAATGGTCCGAAAAAGAAAAAACATCCAGTGAGCGGCGTTCTGTGGGCCAAAATGCCTTGTTGAGCCAGAGGTCAGAGGGAATGGGCAGACTGGTTCGAGCTGATTAGAAAGGAAACAGTTGACTCAAAATCGCCACCCGTTACCAACCAAGGTAGGCAGAAGAGCATCTCTGAACGAAAAGTACGTCGAAATTTGAGGCAGATGGGCTACAGCAGCAGAAGGACCACAACGGGTTGCCACTCCTTCAGCTAAGAACAGGAACTGAGGCTACAATTTGCACAAGCCTAATCGAAAATTGGAGAGTAGAAGATTGGAAAAAATTGCCTGGTCTGCATGAGTCTCGCTTTCTGACTGCGACAGGGTGGTGGTGTGGTCAGAATTTGGCGTCAACAACATGAAAGCATGGATCCATCCTGCCTTGATCAACGTCAGGCTGGTGGTGGTGGTGTCATGGTCGGGGGAATATTTTCTTGGCACTCTTGGGCCCCTTGGTACCAATTGAGCCATTGTTGCAACGCCACGGACCTACTGAGTATGGGCTGACCATGTCCATCCTTTATGCACAAATTACCCAACATCTGATGGCTACTTTCAGCAGGATAATGCGCCTGTCATAAAGCTGGAATCATCTCAGACTGGTTTCTTGAACAGGAAATGAAGTCACTGACTCAAATGGCCTCCAGTCAGAGATCTCAATCCAAAGAGCATCATTGGGATGTGGTGGGGAATGGGGATTCACATCATGGAGTGCACCGACAAATCTGCGGCAACTTTTTGTGTGATGCCATCATGGCAATATGGACCAAAATCTCTGAGGAATGCTTCCAGCACCTGTTGAGTCGAGGCATGAAGATTGAGCAGTCTGAAGGCAAAGGGGGTCCACCGTGACTAGCATGGTGTACCTAATAAAGTGGCCGGTGAGGGTATATACAGTATTTCACTATATATAACTCATTGTTCATCTTTACATTGTTGGCCCATATAAGGATATGTGTCTTCAGTTATCATCGTGTCCACTCACCTCACTCACTTACCTTTCTACCTTTTTCTAATGGCTGCTATGTTACACTGTTAAGTATTGGCAACTGTTGGGGTATAATAGAGATTCTATGGGAACAAAAGATTATATGAAGTTTGTGTTAAGGAAGGGAAGAAAAATGATAAAATCTTAAATGTTTAAGCGGCCTGCCAGAGAAGAATCATAGCTGCGACGAAGCTGACATGGTGGTCAGGCAAGAGAAGAAAATAAAAGATAACTTCTCCATTTCAAAATACATTCATATGTAAATAATCTTGGTTATGTTCCGGTCTCTATGTAGTAATCTGGTTATAGTTACTTATAGTATGTTGGTTCTGGTAAACATTTTGGGGAGGCACCATCGCTTACAGAGAAGATTCCTGAAATAGTATTAATGAAAAGTACCATGAAAATCAAGATGGAAAACAGGGACCCTTACTCATGGATCCAGGCCACCGTACTGTCGTTAATCTTCTTATATTTTTATATGTGATACCTTCCCCCTTCCTCCTAAAATCAAAACTTTAAAATGATAATAATGATACAGAAGTGATATGAGGGGGGCTAAGGGCTACAACAAGATATTTTGCTGTACGTAAGGAGTGACCCAGAATTTGCCCCCCCCCCATCACCACACCACAACACCCGAAAAATGGCAGCAAAAAAACAAGCCAAATCAGGAGAAAACATAGAAATCATAGAAAGAATTAGGCAAACCTCTATGCAATCTTTTTACAAAAGGCTAAAGCAGTAAAATAGCACACATAAAATACACACCTCCATTGAAATACTGACATAAGAATAAATAACTGAAAACAAACAAACATTCTATACATATAAAATATACACCAATGCATGAACAAACATATAAATATATACTATCAATGATTATACCAAACACATTTACCAGCAATTGAATATACAGTAAATATTAATATAAAATGAATAAAAATGATGCAGACATAATATATATCTGCAGTGAATAACCGCACAGAAAACCCAGCATACGGTAGTGCACACTAAGGCTACAGTACAGACACCCTTTATTGATCACATTAAGTTGCTTAATGTGTTCTTCTCCCTCTTTGGTGGGCATTTGGGAAGGAGGGTATCCTAGTCTGCCACGCTCCTCTCCTCCCGTTGTATACTCTACTGTTTCTGGATTGCATAGTGCACAAATGACCATCTTCTCCATTTCATCGTAGATCAGGTCCGATTATGGACTTCTCCCGCACACCTCGCTACTCACCATGCTGCTAAATTTTATATGTATGTTTCAAAACTCTGACCACTGCACGCGTCGGCGCTATGGCCGCACATCTCTACATGCCTCCTCATAAATATCACAGTACAGTATATAACTTCTGATACAAGTTATGCCCCACGTGCTGCTTTTGTAATATTATATCCTTTAAAACTTTCGGACATGTGTCATCCCTTTAGTATAATTAATTCTTATCTGACCACCTTCAGTACTAATATTTGATCCTTAATATGTATTATAATATTATTGTAGTTTTCGCTGTTATTTCATTTTATTAGCCTATCCTATTCGTTTGTACGTCAATCCCCCTTCGTAATGTAGTCCCGCATCTCTGAGTAGTCATGTCGCATGGCTTCCCCCATTAGTCATTAAATATCCTGTTCGCGCCTACACTTCTCATCCGATATCATTTGTAATATTACTTGATACCCTCCTCTCGTCTGTTCACCCGGACCCCCTGGTCCTCTCGCCCTTTGCCCGCTCGTACCTCTGTAAACGTCACTCATAGTACCTGTCGCACATTCACACCCACATCCCCCCACCCTCCCCCCCCCCCAACATTCCACACATGATGACCCGCTACACCCCTTAAAAAACCTAAAACCTCCAATACCCGCCCTCTCCACACTGTTCACCCCAATATGATCCTCTCTCGACTTAGCCCCCCTGGTGATACCTAGCACACAGTGCCCCAACAGTGCCTACCCCCTCCAGTGTGGGGGGATCGACCCTTTTCTTCTGCAAGTGACCCCAGCTACACATTATGTCACAATATGCAGCGCCCCGCTTATAGCCCTAGACATGTCAATAGGGCTCTCCACCATGTAAATTAATAGACACACCGCCTACTTACACCCCTGAGCCCTGATCAGTGCCTTGCAGTCTTGTTCACGAACGACACTGATGACTCGCTGTGTCATAGAGAGCGTACTATGTGTTTGAGTGCAGGAGGTCCGCCAGACGGACGCACACTGCTTAGTGCTATACACGCGAATGTCCCAACTGTGACACAGGAGGTGCTGGCAGCGCGGCGTATGTGTGAAGGTGCCAGCGTATCATTTCCAGCTGGCCAGCACACGAACTGCAGTCATTGACAGGTAGCCATGCGGGTGAGCGTCTTTTACAGCATTACACTGACAATACTTGTGTTAGCAGCAGAAGTACGGAGCAGGAGCGGTATGCCTCCAGGTAGCTCCGTGAAGCCAGTCGATTCACTCTTACAGCCCTCAACACCACGTGTGACGTTGTCGTGTGACCCTCGAAGGTGTGTTCACCGGCCAACATGTCCCTATGTGACGTGACCATGTGGCTGAGTGTACCTTACAGCCACGTAGAGTGTACGGCGTGGTCGCCAGGTAAGCAGAGGATTGAGACCTTTGAGCCAAACAGGTACAAGACGAACTTCGGATGTGTAGTGTTAGGGGATTTTGTTTAAACGCGGCACGAATCATGCCATATACTACGATCACGTAGAATATGTTGATCTGCAATATGCGCGGCGACACAGGTACTACACCGGTCCGTTTAAGTTAAAGCATAAGAATTGGCGTAGAGCAGGATCGCGTCCTTGTAATATTGGTACAGTATAAACGGTCATCAAACCGTCACGAAGATAGCTGAAATTAGATTAGATTTAAGAATGTTGTCTAGCATGTTTTCGTAAAAGATAATAACGCCAGACGAGAAGAGTTGATAAGATAATTATTGTAAGTGAATTCTGTAAGGAAGATGAGGTTATTTACGAAAGGGGTCTAAGGTGTTTTTAGAGACGGACGAAGAAGGATGAAAGCGAGTTGGTAAGATTTGATTTTATCGTTTTGTGTGTAAGTATTAAGAATATGTTTTTTTTTTGAGCCAAACCCCCGCCCCCTACCAGTTACATTATCGCCGCTGCTCCGTATCCCCCTTTTCCTTCGGTTTTTCATCCTTTTTCCCTGTTACCTCTTTACTATTTTCCGAAGAGGATGAAAGATTGTATAATTTAGTAGATGATATGTTTTTTTCGTATTTTTTTTTTTTTGTCATTTTTGCTTTTTTGTTTTTTGATGAATTTCGAATTGTTTTTACTTGTTAATTTTTTAGTATTTTTTTCTAGTATTGTATTTGATAGATGATTGGTCACGTATTGCCTCGTTTTTTTTTTTTTGATTTTTAGTCCCAATTTCATTTTTTCAGTTCAGCATCTTTTCTTCTTTTTCCTTCGTGTCGCTTTCTCCGGCCATGATTTTTCGGTCTTCCGGACTTCCACACTTCATTCTTCCAAGTGCGTGTCTTGCGACACATTCGAAATGTTAAATCCCACGCATAGTCCGAATTTCCGTCGGGTTGTTGTCCAAGGCTCCGCCACACGATTTGCGTTGCGCTGTGCAGCTGGTGCCGATGGGCGCCAAAATCCGATCGCGTGCGGCCACTCCCGTTTTTAAAAATTCGGTTTGCAAAACGGATAATCTTTGGGAAACCCACGAAAAATTTGGTCGCGGACCCTAGTACATGAGCCTTATTATGTGGATTGTGACTTTTGTTTTACTTAGGATTTCCTTTCTTATAAAACATTTGTCTGGCCTTAAAGAAATGTTTACCTGTGTGGCCTTTTTATCACAAAAAATGGTTTTTCTTGGTTACAAGTTTTTTAGTTTACACTTCTTGCATATAAACTAAATCACATTATTAAGTCCCAAAGACAAATACATGATAAACTTATTGAGACAAATGCATTTCCAAAAATGTGCATTTTACTGGGCATCTCAGTCAACAACCCAATAGAAACAAGCCAATTAGCCCTGCTTTGCTTCTGTCGATGCAACTTTGTGGGCTGGTAGAGGGAAAAGCGGCGCAGCCATAGCAGCCAAAACACAGGAGGGAGTATGGACACCGGGAGGAGATGGCTTGGCATCCCCCCCAGCCCGGAGAATATCTTGTCCAAGGATAGACAGCAGTCAAAGCATGCTCCATACAGTTTGTAACTTGTAAATCTAGGACTGGCTGTCCAAATAATGCATGTAGGGCCTTACAGCTGCAGAAATGAAAAGCAGAGAATGAAAATGTTCTGTATGAAATAGTTGTATTAGGCTTTGTTTCCTGCCAATGACGATTTTGTACCTGGCTCATCAATGAATTGGATTAATGAGTTGATGTTGCAGGGCTTAAAGGTTTAGACTCCCTAGCCCAGCTCTCCTTTTGTGCCACCAAATTGTGCAAAAAACAGTTCGAAAAATTAGAAGGCCCCAGAAAACTGGAATATTGACAAGCAGAGGCAAATTTGCACCCAAAATAGAACAAGTTGATGAGTGTCAGAAAACACCAATATTGAACGGTCCACGGTTCATAAATTCACGCGCAAGAGGTGCAGAATAAAGTCCCATTTGAAACCGCTTAGCCTTCTAGGCCAGAGGTATGACAGGGATAAGTAGCCCAGGCCAGAGTATACTCAATGCCAGAATATACCCCTCTAAATGAGCCCCGTTATAGTTGGCCCAGGCCACAGTATCACACCAGGGGATTAACGCTTTTACCAGGGGGTACTAAAATAAACTGGGTTCCTATCAATCCGGCAATAATGTCACTGGTAAGCTTGTTTTCTCACCTGATAAGGTAAAGTTTCAAGAAGTTTTTAATTCTTAGAACAGTCCATTTTTCTGGCTAGAGTAATACAGTCTATGTGGTTGTTATCATGGCTTCTGTGCAATGAAAATTTTGTGTGATGAAAAAATTATGCAATGTAAATGTCACACACAACCCTTTTGTTTAGCAGTGCACGATCTTGTATGTGGCAAAAAATTCTGTTATGTATCAAGAGGGCGTTCCCTGCCCTCAATGCAATTACTCAAGAGGGCGTTCCGTGCATCAATTGATTTGTGGCAAAGGCTGCAGAAGTTTGTGCTCGCCCCATGTTAAAGGTGCCACCAAAAAAAAGTTGGTGCACTATATCGGAGCAATGCCTAGAACGCAAGATTTTCAACAGGACGCCACATTAATATCTGGGGCCCTCGTTTGCAATGTTTTTTTAGTAAATGTGGCCACTGTGTTCTCACCACGCCGGACTGAGTTCCACATGGTCACGTCTCCCTAGAAGGTTGGTGAGGAGTTACTGACCCCTTTCCAACTACACCCACCAGAATTGGTATGTGAACAAGAATTTAGGGGGATATTTATAGGGATAGAGATGATGCGAGTATACTCGTCGAGCTTGATGTCGTTTAGGAGTAAGGTACTCGAAACGGCTAGTGCCGGACGAGATATTTCCCCTGCTCGAATCGAGCATTTAATTAAAAAAACACAGTGAAGAAGAACAATGAATAAGAATAGAATAAAAACCGTGAACCATGTGAACACAGGATCATTTAAGTGAAAAAACACAGTAAAGAACACAGTGAAGAATAGATTACAGATGTTAGGCCACATCTGCTTACTTGCGGAAGATAGCGCTGGAACGGTGTTGGTGCTGTGTAAAAATAGCATGTGAAGAACAAATATATGTGTGAAGAACACATTGAAGACACGGTGGCAGACAGAGACACTGGGAGAGCAGCACAGAGACACCGGGGGGAGCAGCACAGAGACCCGGGGAGTGGCACGGAGACATCGGGCAGGGCACGGAGCGGACGGAGACATAGGGGCACAGGAGACATAGGGGCCCGGAGCATAGGGCACGGAGACTAGGGCACGGGGACATAGGGGCACGGGTGACATCGGGCACGTGACACGGGGCACGGTTGGACATCGGGGCACGGAGACATCGGGGCACGGAGACATCGGGCACGAGACATCGGGGCACGGGGACATCGGGCACAGGTGACATCGGGGCACGGTGACACGGGGCCCACGGTGAATAGGGGCACGGGACATCGGGGCAAGGGAGACATCGGGGGGCAAGGCGGCAACGGAGACATAGGGCAGCGGCACAGAGGACATCGGGCAGCGGCACGGGAAACGGGGAGATTCAGTGGACGAAGGAGCAGCGGATCCCGGGACAGAGTATCTCCCGACAAGTAAGCGATGTGCCGAAACATCTGCAATCTATTCTTCACTGGTTTTTCACTGTGTTTTTCACGTAAATGATCCTGTGTTCACTGTGTTTCACTGTTTTATTCTATTCTTCACGGTCGTCACATTGCGAACTTGTCGGGAGATAATATACGCGCGGACAGTGAAGAATAGATTGCCAGATGTTTGCATTACATCTGCTCACTTATTCTTTTTCAATAATTAAAACATGTTATCAGAAAACATGGTCCCTTTGAAAAATGCTCGAGTCTCCAATGACTTCAATGGGGCGTGATTCGAGACGAAGCCTCGAAGCATCAGGAAAAGTTGTCTCGCAATAACGCGCACTCGGCATTAGTGGCGCTCATCTATATCAGGACCTCTGTTGGAACAGCCAGCGAATTGCAGGCGGGCGGGGCTATCATAAACTGGCGTACAAGTGCAGAGTATGATAAATCTCCCCCTAAAGTGTGGTACGTAAAAAGCATTGGCCCAGTTTATTAAAGCCATCCGCCAGTTTTTACTGGTGGGGACTTGCACATTCTTTTCAGTGCAAAATGCTTGCACATGTATTTAAGAAGTGTCTGAGACACGTGCAGCTGCCACTATACTGCATGAAGGGGGTTTCCTGTGCACCGTTGGACCAGTGACAATTTATCATGCAAGGTATGACAGGAAATGTTGCGCACGCTCTATGTTAAAAGGTGGCACAAAAAAAAAGTTGGAGCAGTAAAGGTTTAGGTCAGATTCATGCAGACGGGTGCCAGAGAATCCTGAAGCTGGTGCCCTATGCACTATACAAAGGCAAACAAAGATTGTTTGCCTGTTTTAGTAACTGTGGGCCAATGTTTGAATTTGATGTTTGGTTGTACCAATCGGTGCCATTTATAAGATGTGAGAAACTGCACTATAAAAGTGATTGCCCATGTACACTTGCTTGGGGGGTGTGCCAGATTCATAAGAATAGTGGTGTGGACACTTCTTAATTTAAACTGTGCAAGTTAGTTTCCACTAGAAAGAACCGTGAACAATCCTACAATAACTGGCGCAAAGCCCGTGTACCCCGTCAAGTTTTTGTGGATTTAACCACTTTATGTAAAATCAAAACATGACGCTGTGTTTATACTGCATTACGGTAAAATGTTATGATGATTGCAATATTGCTTACATTCACACACTTGTCATTTACATTGCATTTACATTGTGTTAACATCACATTGATGTAAAAAAACAGAAATTAGTAAATGAAATTGAAACAAATTTCATCTCTGCAACCCCAATTAGTTTTTTTTTTTTTTTTTTTTTTTGTTGGCTTACTTTACACAGGCCTTGCCCCTTTGTCGAGTACCCGAGAAGTGCCGGAAAACTGTATTAAAAACCCTTTATAAATGGGGTGCAGGACAGTTTTTAGTGCAAACCTAAAACAAAATGCTGTGGAGAAGACAAATAAAAAAACTCCCCTAATATTACCCCACATTAACCCCTTAAGGACGCAGCCTGTTTGCAGGTTTAAGGCTCGCAAACTTGTTTTTAAATTTGACCAGTGCTCTTCCTGTGGTAATAACTTTTGAACACTGTTAATATCAAAGCGATTCGAGTATGTTTTTCGCCACATGTTGGACTTCATTTTAGTGGTAAATTTGGTGATAAGTTTTGCGGTATTCAGAAAAAGAAAAAAAAAAATGATGAATTTTAAAAAATTTGCCATTTTCGAAAATTCTAAAATCACGGTTTTCAGCAGATAGATTTACCACATAAATAACTTGCAGAATAACATTCCCATTTGTCTACTTTACATTTTCATAATTTGAAATGTTGGATAATTTATTTGACGTCCGCGGCCTACAAATTCGAATAGCGATTTTCGTATTTTCGGAGAATTGACGATTTTGGGGATAAATACGTTTGAAAATCAAATTTTACAATCTTTAGCAACAAAACCCCTATATAACCCAACCATTTTCAAATCTGCACCACCAAACTATCAGAAAACAGGCATTTACAAAAGATTGTTAACCCCTGAGATCTCATAGTAATTGAATTCAAAATGGAGGGGGAAATTTAGACTGGTCAAATTTGTCGGTTATACGTTCATTTAGCCCTCAATTGAACACTTTCCAAAAAGATAAAAAAAAGAGAAACTCACCTAAAATTTGTTCTACAATTTCTCCGAGTGCAGCGACCCCCACACGTGGGCCGTTACTTGTGTTAGGGGGGCACAGCGAGGGGGAGAAGAAGGGAAGGAGCACCCTGCAGCTGCCAGGATTTTAGTTTTCTGTTGCCCCCTTTGAAGGCTATAAAATTCGCTTTTCCGTTATTGGCATGTGACGCATTTTTTTTGCGGGACGAGATGCTTTTTCCAGTTTACCATTTTTGGGGTTGGTATCACCTATTGTTGAAATTTGAGAAACTTTTTTGAGGTCATGAGTAGATAGAAAAGCATGGATTTTTTACTTTTTTTCGGTGTTCACCGTATATCCTAATAATCCTGTTATCTTTATCGGTGGTCAATACGATTACGGGGGATACCAGACATGAATATTTTTCTTATGTTTACTAAATGTGCCAAATATAAAACACTCATGTGGGGAAAATCTATCATTTTTTATCGATGTTTCAAGGGCCCATAAACATTGTTAAGTTTGTGGCTACAGAAGGCTGGTGATGCTTGTTTTGCGCGGACATGTTGTTCTTTTGCAACAATATCAGTCGAGTACAATGTTTTGGTGATAACTTTTATTGCATTTTTAGTGGAGATAATAGGTAAAAAATAATAATTTGGCGGGTTTTTGACGTTTCTTTTTACGGCGTTCATCATATGGGTTCAAAGTTATTTGTTTTATTCTAGGATTGTTTACGGACGCGGTGAGGTGATGATTACTATATATGTGGGGTTTGTGTTATGATTTAGACTTTTGAGCGTTATATGTCTCTTTATATGTTTTGGGGCTTATGGGCAGTTTTAGGATTTAGAAAGTAATTTTTATTGAAAAAAACATTATTTTGTACATTTTTTTACATGATCACCATGGGATATGAACCACAATCATCTGATTGCTTGTTCGTGATAATACTCGCAATACTAATGTATTGAAGGGTAGTATCAGTGCCAGGCATGCAGAGGCATAGGTGACACTTTGCCTTAAGATGACGTCACAGAGCCATCTAAGGCATTTAAACCATCCAGGCTTCTCTGGGTCCCGATCGGACCCCAGAGGAGCCAAAACAGCGATCGCCCCCCCCCGAAACGGTGGCGGGGGGATCGGGGGGTAAAGAACTTGAAGGAATGTTAATGCCGCGGTCGGTTTTGGACCGCGGAATTTTAACGGGTGTTAAACACCCGCGATCGGAGGCCCACTCCGGACCGCGGGTGTTAGACGGGGATGTCAGCAGGTAGATTACCGCTGAAATCCCGCGGCTAACTATGCCGGTTCGGCTGACTATTACAGCGATGAATCGAATCGTCTCTGCGCAGTAGCTGTAACTGCGTGAGCGCTAACGCGGACTCAGCGCAGTACAGCTACGGCGCAGAGGATTAAGGGTGTTGTTAATGTTAACAGGTGTATCAAGCGATAAACTTCTGTTTCGACGGGTTTAAAAATGGTGACATTCATAGGAAAATTGTCTTCATACAGGGACAATTTTAATAAAATGTAATTGAAGACATGTATATATATATATATGGCAGATAAATTAAATGAAGCGGTTTTTTTCATGCATTCTATATATGTCCACGTTAAGGATCCACACCTGCCACAAAACTGCATCAGAAAGAAAACACAACTAAAAGTGGTTACTGTATCTACCCGAGTATAGCTAAGGCCCCTAATTTTACACCAAAACTGGGAAAAAATTATTGACTAGAAGTAAACAGAGGGTTGGGAAATGCATTGGTCAAACCCCCCCCCCCCCCCGTATCTAGCCAGCAAGTCACAGTAGTATATAGCCAGCCAGCTTCCCAGTAGTATACAGCCAGCCCTCCACCATGTAGTAACAGCCAGCCTGCCCCTTGTAGTATACAGCCAGCCGGCCCCCTGTAGTGTACAGCCAGCCTGCCCCCTGTAGTATACAGCCAGGCTGCCCCCTGTAGTGTACAGCCAGCCTGCGCCCTGTAGTGTACAGCCAGCCTGCCCCCTGTAGTATAAAACCAGCTCCCTATAGTATACAGCCTGCCAGCCCCCAGTAGTATACAGCCAGCCTGCCCCCTGTAGTATACAACCAGCTCCCTATAATATACAGCCTGCTAACCCCCAGTAGTACACAGCCAGCCCACCCAGCACTTAAAAAAAATAAACTTATAAACTCACCCTCCAGCGGCCTTGATGCTCAGCGCGGCTCCCCTCCTGTCTTCCCCATGGCTCCTCTTCTTTCTTTGGTCTTCTTCAACAGCCGGCAGAGAGGCGGCTATGCACTCTGCCGGAAGGCGCATACTATGACGCGGCCGCTGATGACTTTATAGTATGCGCCGGCCTGAAGATAACATGGCCGAGTCTATTCCGGCTCTTATAGAAGACCGAAGAAAGAAGAGGAGCCGCGCTGAGCATTGGGGCTGCAGGAGGGTGAGTATATAAGTGTATTTTTTTTATCGACTCGTGTATAAGCACATTTTTTGTGCTGAAAATCTCAGCTTATACACAAGTATATACGGTATGTCTTTGGAGATATTTAGGTTTCTCAAATTATCAGTTCTCAATCCCAAATGTAGAAAAATTAAGTTATTCCTGCGGATATCACATTGTAACTGATTGGGGTATAAAATGGCCTAAGGGCACTATGGCTATAGTCTGGTGGCAGCAGAAAGGGAATCCCTGCATTATATTCATGTATAATGCAAGGACACATGCTGTTCAGTGTGCTCAGTCAGGCCAACATGTGAGCCCCTTTCCACAGACTGCACACATATGTGTGCATCCAGCATGATCTATAGAAGTCCAAATATATAGTTCTAATTAAAACCAGCCTTGGACCCTTTTATCAGGAGGTGCTGGTTTACTCCATCTGCTGAATTATAATGAAGTACTGTATACACCACAGTGATGTTCCTACATTGTAAGATGGATGTAGATTTTCCAGATAAGTTACAACATTTTTATTACGTTGTTTCCCATATCCACAGGACATGCCACACCATGTCAGGTACTTAGTTGCGGTGTTCTAGCTGGTCGTTTCATTGTTAGGTTTTTCTCCTGACATCAGGCAGAGCATTAGTATAAGCATCTACCTATGACTTTGCTACATAAGTATTGCTGGCGGCATATCCGCTTTCATTTCAGTACTTTAGTGGGCAGTAATTTTCCCAGTTGCTTTATCTTGATTTGCATAGAATTCTACTGAGAGGATTAGCATTGAGACTTTCACTCCAAAATCACGCAATTCCCTCCTGTAGATGAAAAGAATCTTTAATATTGTTATCGATTTTCAAAACTATTGTTAACTCCCTCCCGCATTTCGCCGTAATAGTACGGTGCTGCGGGAACTGGCTGAATGGCTCACATGCTTGCTGGAGTGTCAGCTGCATATCACACCTGAAATCCCATAACACCACGATTGGAGATCACTCTGTGGATGTAAACCCTTTACACGCCGCAGTCAAGCATAATCTTTTCCATGGCGTCCTAGGCTGCCTGATGCCTCCAGCATGCACAGACACATCAGAGCATTGCTTGTTCAAGTCCAAGTGTACAAAAGAGTAAAAAGTGCTAAAAAAAAACCTTTTTAAATAAATAAAAAATAATTAAAAGTCCCTAAAATAGAACATCCCAATACAAATACTCAATAAAATACAAAAAACAGAAATACATACCCTCCCCCCACATATTTGCTATTGTTGTGCCCGCAACAATCTGTATAATAAATCTGAAGTTTACCATAGTATAATGTCCCTTCCTGTGGCCACACCCCTAAGGACCCATATGACACCCCATGATGCAACTCAGCAACATATAATACACTCTTTCATTTGTACCCCCCTTTACTTCCCCCAGTTTTATTTATCTCCCCAAACTTAAAATGCCTAAGCTTTCTGTACTCCTGTCCCCTCCCCTATACTCATATTGTGCCCCCTGTCCTCCACCTCCATTATGTTGTGGCCCACTGTGTTCCCATCATATTGTGCCCCCCCTTATATTGAGGCTCCCTGTCCTCCTCTCATATTGTGGCCATCCGTTCTCTTCTCATATTGTGCCCCCCTGTCCTCTCTCATATTGTGGCCCCCTACCCTTATTTTGTGTCTCCCTTTCCTCTCTGATATTGTTGCCCCCTTTCCTCTCTCATATTGTGGCCCCCCTGTCCTCATATTGTGACCCTTCTCATCATAATTGGCTCACCCCCATCATAGTGCGGCCTCCTCCGTGGAGACAGCAGGAGCTGATCCATCGTGGTTGTGGATGGTCATGGCTCTGGGATAATCTGGGATGGTTAGGAACTATGCCATAGGGCTAAATTAAAACATTTATTAATACATATTGTAAAAAATGCTGTGTGAACAACCAAGTCCAAAAAAGTCTAAAAATACTGGCAATAGTGTGATGATGTTCCCCTTTGGTATCTCTGTTTGATCACCTGTGGGTGGAACAGTTGCCACTAAGTGCCTGAGTGTCAAGGAAGGGAAGATAATATTATATGGTGATATACACTCTTCAAGTTTACTCTGTAGGGGGCTACCTGCAGCTACCAAGGTGGCCACTAGATGGCAACAAAGTACTGTTTACAGAGAAATATTGCAAAGTCATTGATTTATATATTAGCCCGCAGACTTCCCTGCTGCTAGTCTAACACTGACGGCCTCTCACTGGGGGTGTCTTCCCAGCCTCTCAGGTACCAAGTAACATGGATACGAGAACATCATCTATTGCCAGGATTTCTAGACTTTTTTTTGGACTAAAGGTTATGTTTTAATTTAGTTCTATGACCTTTCTGTGGTATATACAGAAATATTTGGACAGTGACACAATTTTCGCGAGTTGGGCTCTGCATGCCACCACCTTGGATTTGAAATGAAACCTCTACAACAGAATTCAAGTGCAGATTGTAACGTTTAATTTGAAGGGTTGAACAAAAATATCTGATACCTGTGATATTATCCAGGATCATACTTTGTCTGTACCATCTATACAAGAAGATCAGGAGCAGGAATACCACCAGCACAAGGAGCCACATGATCAGTAAGGCAGCGGTGATGGCTGCTGGGTGATAGATGCTGGGTGATGGCTGCTGGGTGAGCTCTCAGTTCTACTCATTCCACTTACAGTTAGCCTCCTGTGTCAGCCCTGATGCTCATTCAATCATGGTATAGTGTACATACTGCAGGATCCCAACCCCTATCAGACTCCTTTACATGGAGGGAAAAGTAGCAGTCCTATGTAAATTACATGCATAAGACTGCTGCCTCACCCTCCCTCAGGCAGTCCTGTAAAAAGTATAAAAACATTTTACCCTTTACTGTTTGTGTCACACTGAGGGGAAATACAGCAGTCCTAAGTAAACTATGGGACAATAGGCTGCAGCAATCCTTGTGTAAAATGCAGCATTGCATGGTGCAAAAGCCACTTGAGTAACAGACTGCTGCATCTTATTACACCATAAGTTACACAGGACTTCTGTAGCTGCCTCTTCCTTCATGTTAAACAGTCATGTATAAGGTAGTAGTCCTATGCAAGGAAAGCAAGCAGGAAGACTGCAGGAGTCCTGTGTAATATATCCGGTCTGGTATTCCAGCAGTTCTGTGTAAACTTAACACTGGACTGTTAAGCCCAGTAGCTCCCTATGTATGTAGTGATCTATTTTTTTTATTTATTACTAACCTAGGACTGCTGCAGATTTTCTAGTTATCTATGTTGGCATTATTGGGCAGTTTGCATTTAAAACACAATTCAATTTAAAAGCACTAGAGAGGAGTCTGAATTGCCTTATTGGCACTTTGCGATAAGTAGGTACATTTTTGCGTTTCAGTTTGGGCACTCGGTCTCTAAAAGGTTCGCCATCACTGCCCTATAAGATTAGGATGTCAGTGTGCCATCCGCAAAAAAGGCTGAAGAAAACAACTTTCATGTGTATGAGAGATAAATATCTGCAGAACAACTGCTGCATATTAAGCCTATATACAGAAACCCTAAATCTATTGCAACCAATATAAAGTGTTTGAAAAATGTACTCTTTTTTTTTTACTATTTACTTGTTACTTTTTTACTTTTTAAAATGTACTTGTTTTTGTGCTATTTCATCTATGCATATCTATATTCTATAAATAGAACTACCTAGAGTTAAATCCAAATGAATAAATTCCTCACCTGTACTTGGGATTATTGTACCTTGTGATGTAAATGTTGAGCTATTTTATGGACTGCTGATGATGTGGCATTTCTCGCTGCACACCACGAAACTTTTCTCTACTGAATATAGCGAACAGGATGAGGTGGGAGGAGGCAGAAGCCGGGTGGAAAGTAAGATGCACAGATTCTGGGTGCAGCAATGATTTTGGTTTTCCTCATGTATACTATGGAAGTGACATGAAAATATAAAACTAAGCACTGTAAATACTAACTGCTTGTATGTGCTAAACAGATACTCTGCTCATATGCTTTTCCATGTAATAGCCACTGTAGTACATAGGGGCCTGTTCACACCTCAGTTCATCAGTTTTTGATTGTTATTTTGAGCTACCAGTTGTGAAGCCTAAATAGAACAGGAGTAAATCTGCCCATTGTACCTTATTTCGGTGTAGGATCCACAGCTACTTTATCTCACTGGTACAAAAAAAAAAAAAATAACCGAGTTTTGAACCACCCACTAGTTATTAACCCTATCATAACCCTAGGCATATTATAGTACTGCTTGGCAGCGGGTGACTTCCCGAATCATGCAATACTTTGACATTCTATGGCATCAGTTCCCAAGTTGAGTGGGTGCCATACCCATTGGGGTGTTGGCTGTAATTTACTGACTCCATGTGGAAACACACACGATTACGTGCTGAGTATAAGGGGTTAACAGTGAAAGAAGAAAATAAAAGAAGAATAATAAGAAGTTGTACAGTGCCGTCCTGGATGGGATTGTCACTCCCCGTGATTTTATCAGTGGGTGGGTGATGATCCTTTAAAATGACAGCTGGGAGCCGGTGTGGGATTCAACGGCCTGTCTCTAACCAAGATCTGTAATGGTCTGTCAGAGACCGACTGATAAAGATCTACTACAAAATCCCCAAATACGGCAATACAGTAGCATTGGAGTTCTAAAAATACAGCAAGAAAAAAAAAAAAATTTTTTTTGTAATAATTAAAAGGGTTGTCATGAAATTATAAGAAAATGTTATATATGGCTCGGGCTTCGGTGTAGGATCCACAGCTACTTTATCTCACTGGTACAAAAAAAAAAAATAACCGAGTTTTGAACCACCCACTAGTTATTAACCCTATCCAGAGGAGGCATATTATAGTACTGCTTGGCAGCGGGTGACTTCCCGAATCATGCAATACTTTGACATTCTATGGCATCAGTTCCCAAGTTGGGTGGGTGCCATACCCATTGGGGTGTTGGCTGTAATTTACTGACTCCATGTGGAAACACACACGATTACGTGCTGAGTATAAGGGGTTAACAGTGAAAGAAGAAAATAAAAGAAGAATAATAAGAAGTTGCACAGTGCCATCCTGGATCGGATTGTGGCTCCCTGTAATTTTATCAGGGGGGGGGTGATGATCCTTTAAAATGACAGCTGGGAGCCTGTGTGGGATTCAACGGCCTGTCTCTAACCAAGATCTGTAATGGTCTGTCAGAGACCGACTGATAAAGATCTACTACAAAATCCCCAAATAAGGCAATACAGTAGCATTGGAGTTATAAAAATACAGCAAGAAAAATTTAATAATTTAATAATTTAAAAGGGTTGTCAGGAATTAAAAAAAAAATGTTATATATGGCTCGGGGGCTGCATAACAATAAGCCACTTATACTCACCTCCACTGTGCTCCCATTCACAGCCACTGCGGAGTCTTTGTTTACGCCTGCTACAGCATGGGGTGGGGTCTACCTGATTGACTGGGTTTGCCTACAACCATTGGAAATTTGTAATTTAGCCTCTTCTCTAAAGTAAAGAGAGGGTGAAAAAAAAAAATATTTTTTCAACAAAAATTGTACTTACATTTTCTTTAATTCCTGTGTCTTGCACCCCGAACGGGTTCAAAAAAATTCAAAGTGGTTTGAAAGTGGATGGGCATCTTCATGAAATGAAGTCATTTGGATGGTTTTTATTGCAAAGTTCTTTTCAAAAGCCCTTTTCTTAATTGCAATGAGTCATAAACACGGTTTCCAAATTTGCCTATAAATTGCTGTTCCTATTGTAAGTCTGCTACCATCTAGAAAAATTAGAATGTTTACAAAGTATTCAATATAATGCAGAGCTAGGTAAATGCTATTTCTAAGTAATTTGGATGGAAGATGTCTGACCTGAAAAAAAACATGTTTAAAAATTAGAAAAATTGCAGATTTTTGATTTTGCTTCACCTTCCCCTTTTTTCCCCAAAAAACATGAATCCATATCAACTAACATTTTTACACCACTGACATAAGCACAGTGGAGGGAAGAAAAAAAAATCTCAAAATAACAAAGATAAGTTAATGTGTTCTGAAGTTATTATCAACCAAATTATACATGTTCAGGTCTGAAAAATAGGCTTGTGTCCTGAAGGCCATGTAGGCTGTGTCCTAAGGCAGTGATGGCAAAACCTTTTAGAGACCGAGTGCCAAACTTCAACAAGAACCGCTTAATGTATCGCAATGTCCAACACAGAAATTCTATTGTGATTATACTCCCTGCTTTCACAGTTTTCATTGATACACAATCCTGAGGAACCAAAAAGCAGGAAATCGTCCCGGTGGTGAGGCTTGTAACTATGAAATAGCTCTGCACACGGCAAGACAAGTCTGGGCTGTCTGGGCCTGCAGGAGATACCTGGGTCATCTCTGGTTGATGGACTTGCTGGAGTGCCCAAAGAAAGGGCTCTGAGGGCAACTTGGCACCAGTTCATCGGTCGCCATTCACTGCATTAAGGTTGTTAAATATAAATACTAAGTATACTCAACATCCACATTTACATATGCTGACAAAAAAAATATCTAATCTTTCATACTACCTCTCTCTTCCTCTATATATTATCAGCGTCATCAATCAATCAATCAATTCTTCGCGGTTTAAGATCGAGTTACGTATATACTCGAGTATAAGCCGACACGAGTATAAGCGAGATTCCTTATTCAACACAAAAAAAAATGGGAAAAACCTATGACTCGAAGTAGTATAAGCGAGGGTGGGAAAGGCATTGGTTCCAGCCCTCCCAGTATATAGTCGTAACCCCTGTAGCATACAGCCGCCGCCCCTGTAGCATCGGGCCGCCCGCCTGTAGCATACGGGCCTGCCAGCCCCTGTAGGCATACGGGCAGCCAAGCCCCTGTAGCATACGGCCTGCCCAGCCCCTGTAGCATACGGCCTGCCCGAAAAGGGACGAAGAAGGCATTTCGGGAAAAGCAAAAGGGGGAGAAAGGGAAGGAAGGAAAAGATAAAAGGGGGAGAAGGCAGGAAGGACAAAGAATAAGTTGAGGGCTAGAGTGTTGTAGCACGTAAGGCTCAGAGTAAGTGGTACCGAAAACCTTCGTCCGGAACAAAGAAAAGATGGGAGAATAAGGAAGCGCAACCAAGCCCCTGTTGTATTTGTAGCATCATGAGCATACGGCCTGCCCCAGCCCCTGTAGCATTAGGCTCTGCCCCAGCCCTGTGATAGGCCTGCCCAGCCCATGTAGCATACGGCATGCCCAGCCCCTGTTAGCATACGCCTGCCCGCCCCTGAGCTACGGCCTGAACACAGCCCCTGTAGCATACGGCCTGGCCCCAGCCCCTGTAGGCATACGGCGCTGCCAAGCCCATGTAGTAATACGCTGCCAGCCCCTGAGCATACGGCCCTGCCAGCCCCTTGTAGCATACGGCAATGCCCGCCCTGTAGCTACGGCCCTTGCCAGCCCTGTAGCATTACGGCCTGCCCAGCCCCTGTAGTCGGAAAAAAAATAACATGGACTCATCTCAACGTCCCCTGTAGGCCTCTTCTGTCTCAGCGAAGGGGACGTACGGTGCCGTCAGAAAGTGAGTTTGTCTTTTGTTTAGTTGACTCGAGTTAAGCCGAGTTAGGGTTTTGAGCACACATTTTGTGCGGAAAAAAACTAGGTTCTACTGAGTATCTAAGGGTATCTTCTAGTATGTATGCTAGTATCATCTATCTACTTTCCCATACTACGCATTGCCATGATACTGTATTGTAAACTACAAAGTGTTATTATGAGGGGGGACTACGAAGGCCTCTTACTGAATGTGGACGTTATAAAATAGTTTTTGGCCACTTTTCAGTTTTGTCCCACATGGCCCACTTCTTTGTATAAAACCCAGCCCCACTGATGAGCCCTGACTTTTGCAATGGAGCAAGTATCCTTTACTGTTGCAATGGGCACTGCTAATTACCATCATTATGGTGTATTGTCATACTGTTCTCAATGTAAAGCGCCAAAAAGTATATATGTAGGTAGGTACTGGTACATTTAGAAAAGTGTCACTGTAATGTAAACTTTATTGCAGTGTCCTAACTAATTAACCTAAACAAGATAAAAGGTCTCTCCGGCTTTACCATCATCCGCACTGTTGAAAATTGTTTTTATTGATTTTTGGATACAATATAACCAACTGCACATAGAAAGACACGATGTGCTTACTAGAAGAAAGCACACAAATGGGCTATTTTACAAGGGATATGACGGCCTCACTTTGTAGGTTTCCCGACTTTTATCGTTTTGCCGCCCAAATTCGTCTGGGATTTCGCGACACGATCGTATTCGCAATCCCGCTGGCTTTCTCACCGCGACACCTCAACCGGGAGAAAGTGGTTGAAGCTCGGTGGACTCGGGCGCATGATCGAAGTTGACCATACTCTAACTCTCCAGCCATTCAAGAACGCACTGCGGGATCGCGACAGGACCGGGTAAGTAAATGAGCCCCATTGTGTCGATGCTTGTCAACAATATCTTCTTCTTTCTATGGGATTATCTGATCACAATAACTGGGCAGGAAGAGAAGCCTCCTTGAGTTTGCACACCCATAAAAAAATAAGTGTGTACAGAACCCCATAAGATTAGGATTGTCAGTGTGCCATCTGCAAAAAGCTGAAAAAACCAACTTTCATGTGGTATGAGAGATAAATACTCGCAGAACACCTGCATGCATTTAGACTAAATAAGAAACCCTAATCTTTTGCAACCATATAAGTGTTTGAGAATGTACCTTTTTTTTTACTATTTACTTGTATATCTTTTTTACTTTTTAAAATGTACTTGTTTTTTGTGCTATTACATCTATGCATATCTATATCTTCTAAATAAACTAGACCAGAGTTAAATCCAAATGAATAAATTCTCACTGTACTGGGATTAATTTTACCTTGTTGATGTAAAGTTGAGCTATTTTATGGACTGCTGAGAATGTGGCATTTCTGCTGCACCACGAACCTTATTCTTACTGAATACTAGCGAACAGTATGAGGTGCGTTAGGAGGCAAGAAGCCGGGGGTGGAACAGTACGATGCAACAGATTCCTGGTGGACAGCAAGTGATTTTGTTTTCCTCATTATATATTAAGTGACATGAAGAAAAAATAAGCACTGTAAATACTATACTCTTTGTGATGTGCTAAACCAGATACTTGCTCATATGGCTTTTCATGTAATAGCCACTGTAGTACATAGGGGCCTGTTTCACACCATCAGTTCTCTAGTTTTTGATGTTATTTGTAGCTAACCAGTTGTAAGCCTAAATAGAACAGGAGTATAAATCGCCCATTGTACCTTATTTCGGTAGATCCACGAGCTCTCAGCGCAAAAAAATATATCTATTGACCTACATACCTAGTCAATATGCAGGGGTGACTTCCCGAATCAGTGCATTACTTTGACATTCTCATGGATCAGTTCCCAGTGAGTTGGGTGCCAAACCCATTTGGGGGTTTTTGGCTGTAACTTTACTGACTCCATGTGGAAACACACACGATTACGTGCTGAGTTAAGAGGGTTCAGGAAAAGAAATATAAGAAGAATAATAAGTGTACAGTGCCGTCCTGGATGGGACGTGTTCACTCCCCGTGATTTTATCAGTGGGTGGGTGGATGATGAAGATAGGCGAGCACTTAAAATGCTCGGGTACTCGTTATTCGAGACGACATTTTACCGATGCTCGTTGAGTGTTCGTCTCGAATAACGAACCCATTGAAGTCAATGGGAAGACTCGAGCATTTTTCAAGGGGACCAAGGCTCTGCCAACAGGAAGGGAGGGAAAGCTTGGCCACCCAACCCTGGGAACCTCAGAAAAGGATGGAAACACCACGGAAAGGAAAAGGGACAGGAAAACAGCAGGGGGGCAGCCTGTCTGGATGCCTCTGAGGTGCTTAATCGCACCATTATGCCAAATTATGGGCAACAGCTGGCCATGACAGAGTGACAGAATGAAGTAGATGCATCTAAAACATGCAATAATTGACCCTCTGACACATAGGGGACGGCGGCATGCAGGCAGGTGGCAGCAGGCTAGAGAGTGGGCATGCGACACATACCCTAAATGGACTCAGGCCTTTCAAACCAATGTGGAAGAGGAGAGGGAAACAAAAGGAGGTGAGCAAGAAGGCTCACCTAATATCGGTACATGATAAAAGTTTGACAGTATATTTTGTGGATTACCAAGAGGGGGTGGAGACAAAGTTAAACATGGAAGCCATGAAAACAACCCAAACTTCGCTGACCACAGCTGTTGATAAGGGGACCATGTATGGAGGAATGTGAAACCCCCCCAGTAGTTAGATATAAACGTGTCGCTGCCAGTTTGTAAAAATATGTTAGTCGCGAATCTGGCATGGAGTGGCGTCCGCTGTGCAGGCGAGCTTCGCCAAATCCAGCCGCTCTAGGTCGCCCAAACAGCACTTCAAGAACCTTTTGTATAAGATCAAGTGTATGTCGCGTTCTATAAGTTTAGGTATGGCGGGTGAGGGAATGTAAACAGATGCGCAAGACTCCTGCTGAAATAATAGGTCAATGATAAAAGTTTATTAGTATATTTTGTGATTAACAGGCAGGTCGGTGGCACAAACGTAACAACTTTGATGTGGAATCCATAGAAAACAACCCAAATTTCTGCTACACCCGTTTGATAAGAAGGGACGTGTTTCTAGGAGGCAGCTATATGGACGACTTTTGGGTAGCAATGGAGACAACGTGTGGAGGTGCTATGGAGACAATTTTACTTTGGCTTTAGTGCCTGTATGTGGCAGTCCAAAAGTTTCAAACAGGAGAGCAGGTTAGGTGGCCCTCAGAAAATGGAATAGATTGAGTGCTGTATGTGGCAGTCCAAAAAAGTTTTCAAACCAGAGGAGCAGGTAGGGGCCCTCAGAAAAAATTGAATAGATTGAGTGCCTGTATGTGGCAGTCCCAAAAAGTTTTTTCAAAAACGAGGAGCAGGTAGGTGGCCCCCTCCAGAAAACTGAAGATTGAGGTGCAGTGCTGTATGTGGCAGTCCAAAAAAGTTTTCAAACAAGAGGAGAGGCGGAGGTGGCCCTCAGGAAAAATGAAATAGATGTTGAGTGTGCCTTGTATGTGGCCCAGTCCAAAAAGTTTCAACAAGAGGGTGCAGGTAGGTGGCCCCTCCAGAAAAGGAATCGATGAGTGCCGTATGGACAGTCCCAAAAGTTTGCAAACCAGAGGAGCAGGTAGGTGGCCCTCCAGAAATAGATAGATTGAGTGCTGTATGTGGGCACGATCCAAAAAATGTTTTAACAGGAGGAAGGCGGTAGGTGGCCCTCCAGAAAAAAAATAGAATAGATTGAGTGCCGTGTAGGGAACAACCAAAAAGTTTTGTAAAAACAGAGGACCGGGGTACGGTGGCCTCCCGAAAATTTAAATGAATAAAGTACTGATAGCAGAGCAGTGGGCCCTGTACCAAAAAATAGCAGTTCCTCTGCTTTAGTGTACAAGAAGGAGAGGAGGAACGGAATGAGAAAGGAAAATGAGAGAGGAGGAGGAGTGTGAGGGATCAATTATTCAGGTTAGCTGTCCTCACCTGTGAGTGGAGATGAATGGAATTATGAGAAATCCAGGCTTTATTCATCATAAAGCGTCAGCCTGTCAGCAGCTGTCAGTGCAGGCGTGTACGCTTATCGCGTTGCATGATGCACCAGCTGCCACTGAAAACCCGCTGGACAGACGCTAGCGAGGGCAGGCAAGAACCTCCAAGGCGTACAGCGCCGTTACGTGCCACATGTCCCAGCTTGAAACCCAAGTAGTTGGTAGTGGAATGTGTGATTCATTTAGGACGGCTGTATGGTTCAGCTAAGTACTCCCTCACATCTTTTGTAAAGATCAGCCGGGGCTACTTAGCACGAGACTGGGGACAGTGACAGTGTCTGTGGGTGGGGTGACATAAAGGGCAAAAGTAATTGTATAAGCGAACCTTGCCAGGCTGGACAAGTCGCCTGTCCGTACTTCCCTCAGTATTGTCCCGCAGAACTACGCACTCTGCCCGCTAGCGCTTGTCAGAAAGGGAAAAATACTGTTTCAGCTGTGCACCAAGGGCCTGCCTGGGTTATTCATGAAATTCTCACACTCCTTTCCTCTAAGGGATGGAGGTGGAAAGTATTGCTTTGTCCGTGGGGGTCAGGAAGTGAATACGACCAGTAATCGTGCTGGAATAAATCTTGTTGAAGCGGAGGGTCACGAGGTGATAGCAGCCTAGCTGTGAAACATCTGACCTATAGCGGCCCAAGTTTTTTCCCCAACGCGCCTAGGAATTCACTCCCATCACTGGTCTGATGTCCAGTTCCTCGTCTCAACTCTCAAACTCCTCTTCTTCTGCCCATACCGCTGAAACAGTCAAGAGAACAATGGTCCCCTTGTGTACTCAGCCAACATTCCTCCTCTTCCTCATCATTTCCTCCTCCACCTTCACTCCTCCGAATGCGCTGAGAAACAGACTAAGGGTTGCTTTCTTTGGCTTAGCAACAAGGGAATCTTCTACCCCGTCTCTTGTGACGAGCGAAAAAGTTCCGACTTCAGGCTGATCAGGAGAGTTTTCTCAACCAGGCAACAGCGGGATGGTGAGGCGTGATGATGGCGGGCACGCCCCACTGACCAGATGTGTTTGACTCCTCAAAGTTTCAGCACCTGCCAGAGATCAGACCATCAACGGTCCCACTCCTATTGTAGACGGGAGGAAGCTGACGCCTGACTAAAGTGCTGTGGAAGTTAATGGAAAGTTGACATCTCTGGCATTCTACAATCGCTCGGCGATGCTGGTAAATTGGATAACATGGTCGTGTTGAATTCCACCTCGTGGGCAGTAGCACAACAGTAGGTGATGCGGGAGTTGGAGGGGGCGCTGCGCGCCCTGGAGTGGCAGCATATGTGCTGGACTTCGAAAGCGAACAGATGCGGGCGCCCCCTCGTGAGGACAAATCTGACCGATTGGGGTATGTCTTGAGGGAAAACGCTGAACATCAGATTTAAACACTGGGGCCAGGGCATGGGAAAATGTGTCAGTCTGCCGAGTTGCAAGAGCCCACCAGGGTACGGAGTTGTACAAACCAAACAAATGGATGGCGCAGGGTCAGCGGTTTGCCAAGCAACAGATCAGTCTGGCGTGATGCCCGGTAATAGCTTGGGCGGTGTGCCTTTACGCCTAGGCATCCGCAGTTGAGCACCGCCTGCTGTTCGCTTAGCAACGGCACGCTGCTGGCGCCTAGAGCTACCGACTGATGGCGCCGTGCCCCACGGATGGTAAGTGGAGGAGGAGGTGGAAGAGGGTGGGGAAGGAGGAGGAGGCATAGTAGGCCTGAAACACCTGGACGAGTAGGCCCCGCAATCTCGGCGTCGGCATCTATGCAGCCCCAGGGTCAGACTGGTCCCAGCCTCACCAAGTTAACCAATTTGTGACGTACCGCACGATATATAGTGGCCATGACCCGGCAAGCACTCGTCCACAGTCCGTGGTCAGGTGACTTGTCAGAAACGGAGTTGGTCAGGGCAGGGTGATGTGTATGAAACGTTGCTGGTGCAGGGCTGGGGACGGCCATCGGGAAAGTAGTGGCGGCTGGGGACGAAATACCGAGGGGCGGCCGCCGCCATGGGTTGACGAAAGGCCTCGGTCTCTACTAGCCTATGGGAGCATCTCCAGGCTAAGCAATCTGGAGATGTGCAATTAAGGGCTTGGGCGTGCGGGGGTGGGTTGCACTATTTTGCGTTTCCGCTCCAGCAGTCTGGGGTATGGAGAGCGAACGCTGTGGATGCTGTGGAGGATCGTGGATGGAGACGATGGGGTTTTGTTGCAGGTCATGGGGCAGGGGGCTGACTATCAGCGGACACAGGGGAGGCGAGCCAGTCGTGTGCACGCCGGAGGTGGTGAACGGGCTGGGGCCACGAGTGGTGGTGTTTAGCATTCATATGCCAGCGCATACGGGTGGTAGTTAAGCTAGTCGGGTGGAAAAACCTGCTAGAATGGTTTGCAAATGTTGCACACCACGTCCGTCGGGTCATCGGTGTGTCCTTAAAGAACCACAGACTTTGAAGATCTCGCCCCGCTTCTTCCCCACGCCCCCTTTTCCCACCATATGTTCCCTTGTCCCTCTCTTACCCCTTTCCTCCGCCCAATTCCACCTCCCCCCCCCCCCCCCCTGCAGAGCATCGACACGAGAAAGTTCAATAGTTGGACACATTTGGCGTGATGCACCAGCTCTGCAAGGCTCTCGTCTGGCCCACATGGCTATTCCAACCTGTCTGGTCGAAGGACTCTCCTCCGGTCTCAGAAGCACTGTGTTACACGGCCTCCTCTCAACCCAGTTGGGTCTGTCCTATCAGTTTTCCCCCCCTTCCGATCCCTCAGTCCTGCGCCCCCTCGACTTCCGCCCTGACAACAAACACTTACACCACTGTCTGACAACCTGTCCACATCGTCGGACACCTTTTACCACCACTTCCACTACGTCAAGAAGGTCAATCATCACCCACAGATGTGACTGGGGAAAAACCCTGGGCATCGGAGAAAATTGCTCAGCAGCAACCGGCCACGTGGTTTGTGACGTGGGAAGGGTCCCAGAAAAAAAAGTTCCCAGACTATGCCGGGTGTTTCAAAATGCCAAATTTACTGGGAGGGGGAAGATACAGACTGGGGGGGAGGAGGCTAGGGCAGGGCTGGAGGCAGTGGCGCTTTCCGTGACGGGTGCGGACTGCGAAGACTGACGGTGGAACAAATTGTCAACGCATTGTCAGCAATCCACGACATAACTGTTCGCACTGTTCTGGCTCAAACAGTGCTCTACACAGTCCCAGTAACTTCAGACATGAACACCTAGGGAGTGTAGCTCTGCGGTGTATCCCATGCTCCCTCATAAGCAGGGGTGTCTCACCCGCCAGGACACGGCCTCGAACCTGCAGTAGTAGTTGGACGCCCCACGTCCCCTCCTCGTCCTCTACCCTAGCCTCGGTTGTTGAAACAGGGTGTAAAAAATGAGGTTGGAGTTATAGCTGTAATTTTGTTTGAAAAGTTTGGGTGGGGTGTTTTTTTTTTTTTTGTGTTTTTTGAGTTTTTTCAAACCCCAAAACAATGCTATCTATTGATATGGCTTATTTTCTAGCCAAGAGTATGAAAGCACACTACTTGCCAGATGAGTGATGAGATGACACCGAGTTATTACAACAAAATAAACGTAAAAAAACAAGGACAAATGCAGACAGACTGCTGCCTAATTGAATCCAACCCCTACTAAATTCCCACTCGGTCTTTCAATGGATATGTGCGTACTACGGCCAAAACAGCGGGGTCGCAAGTCTCATACAAATTGCTCACAATTGGCTAGTAGATGCAGCCAGCACGTCCAGCCACCAGGCAGATCAACCGAATCAAAAGATATAAAGCTTACTGTAGGCGCCTAAGCGTTTGGATTCTCTATGGCTATTTTCTAGCCAAGTATGAAAGCACACTACTATGCCAAGATGAGATGACGCATGTGTGAGTATACAACAAAATACAACGTAAAATAAAAAAGGACCAAATGGCAGACTGCTGCCTAATTGAAAGCCACCCCCCTACTACATTTTCCCACTTGGTCTTTGCAATGGATATGTGCGTCACTAAGGCAACACACCGCAGGTCGACGTTCACTACAAATTGCTACAATTGGCTAGTAGATGCACTGCAGCAAGTACAGACACCACGAAGATCAACCAGGACATCAAATATATAACGCTACTGTAGGAGTAAGCCGGTTGGATTCTCATAGGGCTATTTCTGCCAAGTATGAACGCACCACTACTATCCAGATTGAGATGACGCTGAGTTATTAAACAAAAGACGTAAAATAAAAAAGGACAAATGGAGGACTGTGCCTAATTTGAAATCCAACCCCTACTAAATTTTTACAAATCGGTTTTGCAATGGAGAAGTGCGTCACTCAGCGCAAACAACAGCGGTCGCCATGTCTCACTTTACAAATTGCCTTCACAATTGGCTAGTAGATGCATGCAGCAAGTCCAGCCCCAGAAGATCAACAAGGAAATCAAATAGATAACGTACTGTAGGCGTAGCGTTTGGGATTCTCCTATGGGGGGGGGTGTGGGGGGGGTGGGGGACATGTTCTAGCCAAGTATGAAAGCACACTTACTATGCCAGCTGAGTGACGCCTGAGTTATTAAACAACTAAACGTAAAATAAAAAAGGGACAAATGGCAGACGTGCATAATGAAATCAACCCATACTAAATTTTCCCACTTCGGTCTTTGCAATGGAAGTGCGTCACTAAGCGCCCAACACAGCGGTGCAAGTCTCACTACTAATTGCTCACAATTGGATAGTAGATGCACTGCCGGCAAGTACAGCACCAAGCAGATCAAACAAGAAATCAAATATATAACGCTACTGTAGGCTAAGCCGTTTGGCTCTCCTATGGCTATTTTTAGCCAGTATGAAGCACACGACTATGCCAGATAGATGACACTGATAAGTTATAACAAAAGAAAGTAAAATAAAAACGAAAAAATGGCAGAATGTGGCCTAATTGAAATCCACCCCTACTAAAATTTTCCACTGTGGTGTTGAGGTGGATATGTGTGCCCTCAGCAGCTCAACATCCCCAACGGTAGGTAGCAAAGTCCCCCGCTAATTCCTCACACAAAATGTTACTAGATGAAATAAAAAAAAAAAAAAGTAGAACGTTATGTTAGCCCTAAGAAGGGCTGTTGGGTTCTTGGAGAATCATCGGCCTAACGTAAGACTAATAGAACACTACCGCTTTCCTGACCAGGCAGCAGCTCTCCCTAGCGGAATCCAGACACAGAATGATCCGAGCAGCGCGGGCAGCGGCTAGTCGATCCCAGGGTCACCTGATCTGCCAGCCACACTTGCTCTCGACGTGTAAGGGTACCACGTTAATGACTGGGTGGAGTGAACAGAGTTCCTGGATGGTGATTGCTCTGTTTCGGCCGCCAAAAAGCAAAACGGCGGGGAGCTGCCATTTTCTCGCCGGGGCAAAAGTATTCGTCCGAGCAACGAGCAGTTTCGAGTACGCTAATGCTCGACGAGCATCAGTCGGACCGAGCCTGTTCTCTCAGTTCTAGGATGATCTTGAAAGACAGATGGGAGCCGGTGTGGGATTCAAAGGGCCTTTTTCGAACACGATCTGTAATGGTTGTCAGAGACCGACTGATAAAGATCTACTACAACATCCCCAACTAGGCAAATACAGTAGCATTGGAGTTATAAAAATACAGCAAGAAAAAAAAATAAAAATAATAATTTAAAAGGGTTTCAGTGGCAATTAAAAAAAAAATGTTATATATGGCTCGGGGGCTGCATAACAATAAGCCACTTATACTCACCTCCACTGTGCTCCCATTCACAGCCACTGCGGAGTCTTTGTTTACGCCTGCTACAGCATTTGTTTCAGGCAATTGACAATGGGGTGTATGAGTTTTTTATACTAGTGGTCACTCTGGATCATGTTCAGATCCTCCACAGCTTTAAATGCCTGGTTGACCGCTGGCTGTTGCAGGTGGCATTAAAGGGGTTTACAACTTTCAACAAATAATTGTTATTGTTTGTGTAATGAAAAGTTATACAAATTTCCAATATGCTTTCTGTGTCAATTCCTTATGGTTTTGAAGATCTCTGCTTGTTGTCATGCAATAAAAAGCTTCTATGCTTACCTCCCAAGGATAGAAATCTGTCCATGGTCAAACAGGTGCACAAGCCTTTATTATCACAGAGAGAAATCAGAGCTTTGTGTTATAACGAGCCGTGCAATTGTGTGACATCACATGACCATGGACAGATTGCTATCTGTGTAAACAATAAAGCTTCCTGTTTTATAACAGCAAGCAGAGATCTAAAAAACCATTAGGTATTGATACAGAAAGTATAATGGAAAATTCTATAACTTTTCATTACACAAACCATATCAATTATTTGCTGAAAGTGGACAACCCCTTTAAGCTTTGGATGCCCACAGGTGCCCCTCTCTTTATTCTGAAACTTTTCATGGGTCATACCATTGTACATATGTTCAAAAAAATGAGAAGTCCATGCAGAGGTCTCCCTTTATAAATTGAATGAAAAAAAGTCTCAGATTATCTTGATTCATACTTCCAAGATCGAAAGCCTTGCAATAAAAACTACCTTTAAATTTGTTTGGCCTACGAAGGGAATAGAGTATTTAGGAGTTTTAATCGATAAATCGATTGAAAAAATTATTAAACTAAATTCGAAAAAACTTATGATAAAGTTAACAGGGGAACTGGATAAATTTGCTAGAGTACCCTTCTCGTGGGTCGCAAGAATTAATTTAGTAAAAATGTATCTTATACCACACTTTCTATATCTGGTGAGATGTATACCAGTTAGGTTTCCTCTGGAATATTGGAGACAACTACAGAAATTGTTTCTTAAATTTATATGGGCAGGTAAGGCGTCACGGATAAATAGAAAAATAATGATAACATCAATAGAGAAAGGTGGGCCCATTCACAGCCACTGCGGAGTCTTTGTTTACGCCTGCTACAGCATTTGTTTCAGGCAATTGACAATGGGGTGTATGAGTTTTTTATACTACTGGTCACTCTGGATCATGTTTAGATCCTCCACAGCTTTAAATGACCGCTGGCTGTTGCAGGTGGCATTAAAGGGGTTTACAACTTTCAACAAATAATTGTTATTGTTTGTGTAATGAAAAGTTATACAAATTTCCAATATGCTTTCTGTGTCAATTCCTTATGGTTTTGAAGATCTCTACTTGTTGTCATGCAATAAAAAGCTTCTATACTTACCTCCCAAGGATAGAAATCTATCCATGGTCAAACAGGTGCACAAGCCTTTATTATCACAGAGAGAAATCAGAGCTTTGTGTTATAACGAGCCGTGCAATTGTGTGACATCACATGACCATGGACAGATTGATATCCACTGGAAGTAAACAATAAAGCTTCCTGTTTTATAACAACAAGCAGAGATCTGGAAAACCATTAGGTATTGATACAGAAAGTATAATGGAAAATTCTATAACTTTTCATTACACAAACCATATCAATTATTTGCTGAAAGTGGACAACCCCTTTAAGCTTTGGATACCCACAGGTGCCCCTCTCTTTATTCTGAAACTTTTCATGGGTCAAACCATTGTACATATGTTCAAAAAAATGAGAAGTCTAGTGCCTTCCAGGATGCATGTACACTATCAAAGAATAAATGCGTGACATGAACAATGACAACAGATAAATGTGTTTCCATACACAGTCGTTACTCATGATCAGTGGTGTAACTTGAAGCTGATGGGCCCAAGTGCAAAGTCTGTGCCAGGCCCCCGACTATAATGTATGGTTTACAGTACTAGCCTTCTGATATGGGATGGTGATAACACCGTCCCTTCTCATAATCATACTTGTGCTTGATCAAAATTTTTAGAGCATTATTTCCAAAAAGGAAATACTTTTTGCTGTAATATGACTGCTTTCAATGTCAGTTACATCTACTGTCATGTCTCTTTCTCATGTCAATTGCATTCTTCATTAAAAAATTTTTGAACCGTATAGATCTAAAAATAAAATCCAAAATAAAAAAATATATAAACAAATAAAATTATAAACATGATAGGTATCCCTGCATCCCAAAATGCCTGATTGATATGGTAGCTATGAAAACATAAGCTCATCTTGCAAAAATTGACACCCTCTCCAGCTCCGTACTCCTAAGTTTGAAAAAGTTATTGGCAAGGAAATCTACCATCAATCCTTTGAAACTGAGCTTCATGGTTATGGAAATAAATCTGGGCAAAGCTTACGTTAGACTTCCGAGAATTACTCAAACCCAATTAGACACCATAAATGCTGACTTTGACTGTGCGCTCCACAAACACGTCTACTTTATTCTTTGGTTCGGTACGATCACAGTGATACCAACTTTATACAGGTTTTATTGCGTTTTAACACATTTTCAAAAATTAAACAAATGTGTACAAAAAAGCAAAAATAATTTTTTTGCCATCTTCTGACGCTAATAACTTTTACATACTTTGGCGCACGGAGCTGTGTGAGGTGTAATTTTTTGCGAAATGAGCCGACGTTTTCATTGCTACCATTTCGATGTCTGTGCGACATTTTGATCACTTTTTATTCCACTTTTTATGTGATGTAAAAAGGTGTAAAAGTTGCATTTCAGACATTTGTGCGCCATCACCGCCGGCCGTAACCGTTTTTATATTTTGATAGATCGGGCATTTTGGGACGCGGCGATACCTAATGTGTCTGTGATTTTTACTGTTTATTACATTTTATATCAGTTCTAGGGAAAGGGGGGTGATTTGAATTATTTTATATTTTATTAATTTTTTAAAATTTTTTTAAACTTTTTTTTTCTTTCACTATTTCTTAGACCATCTAGGGTACATCGTTCCTACCATATACTGCAATACTTCTGTATTGCAATATATGGCATTTTTGCATGTTATTCTTACAATGAGCCACCGGCTCATTGTAACGAATCTGCAGAAGCCATTCAGCCTTGGGTCAAACAAAGACCCAAGGCTACCATGGCAACTGATCGCCGCCCCCCGATGATGTTTTGGGGAGCAACTATCGGAATAAAGACGGCGGTGCCCACGCGCCGCCATCTTTTAAATGCATAGGAAGGCTTAATAGCGGTGGGGGTTTGCTGCAATATGCAACAACCCCCACCTTTGTATGAAGAGGACTCAGCCCGTGAGCCCTCTTCATAAATTCCCTGCACCTCCCATAGAGCTACGGTGCAGAGCGTTAAGGGGTTAATAACCTACTACGTGGGGAGACTCTTCCCATACACTGTAAGACAGCGTACATAAAACTTTTACCCAAAGAGGGAAAGGACCCATTAAACCGGGGTCATGACACCCAATATCCCTGATAGACCAAGATATAAAATTATTTTCCAAAATCTTGGCAAATATACTCTTGAAATATATACCAATGTTGGTGTGGATAACCCAAGTGGGGCTCATAAAAGAGAGGGCAGCAGTAACCAACATTAGGAAAGTCCTGATGGTCTTAGACAGGGTGCAGACCTGCCTGCAACCAGGAGAACACACAGTTTTGGTGGCATTACATGTCGAAAAAGCCTTTGATAATATCTGATGTCCTTGAATATGGTTGGTTCTAGAGAAATTTGGTATCACAGGAAAGTTTTACACATTCCTAAGGAACCTATATAACTCACCGAAGGCACGCATACACACCACTGGCTTTCACGTCAGTGCTGCCCGATGTCCCTGCTTCTCTTTGACGTGGAGCGGTCCCAAAGGCTAAAGTAAAAGTGTCATTTGGAGCGCACAGTGAAAGCACTAAAAACAGAGCTCACAGGAAAATGTTGCAAATACGGGTTTTTATCAAATTCACCTCATTTGGAGTCTTTTTCTGCTTCTTGAAAGTACATGGCATGAAATATTCAAATATCCTCACTAAGAAGTACAATGGGGCACATTTACTAAGAACAGTGCAAACTATACTATGTGCAGTTTGCCTGTTAAGTGCGCAGGCGGCGCCAGATTCAGGATTTCTGCCACACATTCTTCATGAATCTGGCAACCCCTGCACTACCCTGACAGAGTGCATCACATTTTTTTGGTGCACCTTTAACATAGGGCGTGCAACACATTTCTGTCAGACTTTGCATGATAAATTTGGTGCACGGTCAGACTAAGCACCAGAACACCCCCTTCAGTGCAGAAATTTGTGTCAAGTGAAGAATAGTGCAGCTGCGCCACAAATACTACTATTGTAAGTCTACAATACTATTCTTGCATTAAAAAAATTATAGAATTTTTTTTTCTTGAAACACAATTCAAGCTTAGCAAGGTAGAGTTTCTCCCAAGAGCGTTTACGATTGGACCTAAAGGCTTGTTATATTTTACAAAGTTTAATGGCAAAACAAATTGTTCATTGTTACCGATTGCAAGCGTTTTTGTCTGAGCTTGAATCAAATTTCGATATGCAATTCAAATGCTGCTTATGAATATGGCCTTAAAGTCCATTAAGCCTGTTGAACATGACTGGATC
Source organism: Engystomops pustulosus (assembly GCA_019512145.1). Lineage (NCBI taxonomy): Eukaryota > Metazoa > Chordata > Amphibia > Anura > Leptodactylidae > Engystomops > Engystomops pustulosus. Next base: position 66,052 of record WNYA01000664.1, read on the forward strand.
CTATGTATATTTGAAAAATGAATGATGATAGCGTGGACAGAGCGTTGGACAGTAACAAATCATATTTATCATAGAGGCTTAGACAGCATAAATATGGCACGTGAGGTTACTTTCTTTAATGGTTATGCAACTCTTTAGTTAATAAGTCACAAAATTAGACCAGTTCCTAGTTTTTTCCTAGAGGATGTGCACCAAAATGTCCAACTTTTTGAAAAGTCTTATTTCATACATTTGTCTACCACAACATATGATAAATCTGCAGTAAGTTATCTGAAATGAAAAGTAGGTTGGCAAAAAGTTGCACAAGAGTCAGAAATTTGCCAGAAAATTGACAGGTGTGACAATTGTGAGACATTTTAAAGACAGAAATCTGACATAACTGCAATGATGTCCTTACCATCCTTACAATGTAATATTGGGAAAAGAACTTCTTCATTAACAAACAATTCTAAATTTAATGAGGATAATAAATCTTCTCTGGTAATTTCATGTGTTTCAAATTCTAAAACTTGTATTTGAATATCTAGGTAATGCTTTATACTTACCCTCTTTTATTCCCTATGGAATGATGTTCGCAGTAGATTGGAACATAACAATCTCCTGGGGAAGACTGACTTCCAGCAAATCCTGGTGGTGTTTAGGATCTAAGGGAGGAACCTCTGTAGCCTGAGGCACTGCATGATGAACAGCTTGAATCTTGTTAATTAAAAGGTTGATGAAGAACAATGAGCCTACACATTCAAGTATTTTCATGTTGTCTTGGAAGCTAAAACCAGGAGTGGATGGAGAAAAATGAGAAGATGTAGCATCTGTCCTAAATACTTTCTCAACCTTAATGATTCACCAGTAGTGCTGTGTGACCCCTTGGAATATCTTGTCCAAGGATAGACAGCAGTCAAAGCATGCTCCATACAGTTCGGAACCTCATAAGTCTTGGGACTGGCTTTTCCTAATATACGCTTTAAGAGCATCACAGCTGCAGATAAAGGAACAAGATTTTGATGTCATCAAATATGTTGTATAATGCTTCAAATTGACTGCATTTTTGCATCAGCCTCATGCAAAATAAAACTTTTATCACTTCTAATTTCTTTCTTTTCTTATTTATATAGTGCACACAGATTAACAAGCACTACACAGAGCTTGCCAGATTAGTCCCCAATGGGGCTCACAATCTAATCAACCTACCAGTATGTTTTGGAGTGTTGGAGGACCCGGAGGGCACCCAAGCAAACACGGAGAGAACATACAAACTCTTTGCAGATGTTAACCTGGATGGGACTTGAACTCAGGACCCCATCACTGCAAGGCTTTAGTGCTAACCACTGAGCCAATATGCTGCTTCTAAATGTGATGTTGATAACTATAGTGGTAGCAGCTGCTATGGGGCCCACAGTGTCAAGGTGGCCCTGTCATCTGACCGGACGCAAATAAAAATGCAGGATGTTTACCTTTATATACATATTATGCTGCACATATGTATATAACATATTTGTGATATATATATGCTGTATGCGTATATAGTGTATGGTGTGTGTATATACAGTATGGGGGAGATTTATCATTAGGCAGGCTAATTGGGGCAGTTCTATGTCTGTCTTCGGAGCTCCACTGCTCATCAGATTTATTAAAGTGGCTTTGACCTTTTGATAAATGTTCTTATGCTCTATATGTGGTCATAATGTGCCTCTGTCTCTAGTATGTTTCCATAACCTCTCTTACAATGCTGTTGTCAGTCTTGGGCTTAAGCCACGTTCAAATGAGCCTGGGCCTAGACTGAGCACAGTTGTTGGTGGAACAGACTCATTGGCGGAGATTTATCATATGCTGGCACCCGTGCCCCGGTGTTTGATGAATGCCAGATAGGTTCTTGATGTATCTGTCATCCGGCCAGACAGTAAACGTTTCTACCCCAGCTTCTTCTTAGCATAGAAGTATTCCACAGCTTGCAAATTTACCCCTGTAAAAGTTTGCAGGCTTGGGGTATCAATGTTTCATGCTGGCCCAGTCTGCTGCTGGCTGCACCCCCTTCACACACACGTGGTGGTGTAAAGGGGAAATAATTGCTATTACTGGCAGTTCATGTGTAATGGCAATTATCTTAGGTCTTGTACGCCAGAAAACTGATGTACAAAGCCTGATAAATCTCCTCCAATGTCTCTGCAAGATGGAAAAATCCGAACTTACAAAATGAATGTTTTACTTGAGTTAAAAGAACACCTGAGCATCTGAGACAGAACACCTTACATATTGTTCTAGTGTTTGATCGAGTCTCTGTATTCTGCCACCAATGAATTTTAAGAGAAGTTCCTGAAGTACCTGTGAACTCAATATATTGCTTCCCTTAGCTTCACCGTTTGTACGTGGAGATCCAGTGTGGAAGATACAATGGTTCATTCACTTTATCTTTGGGGTTGACATATAGAGGACAAAACTAAATCTTTTCTCCAGCTCTCAGCAACATGTCTGCCACAGGAGAGATACAGCAGAAAAGCTTGAAATTACATGATGGGAGGAGTAACATGAGAGCAGAGCTAAATGGGAAAATTACATCATAAACACCTTATAACAATATCCAACAGTAATGCACAAACTAATGAAACAGCATACAATGAATTTATCATATTGTCTGTCCATCGGTTTGAGGAGGAAATGTGGATCAGAAGGACAGAGATCCCCAAACTCTCATAAAATTAATTCCAGGATTAAGAGACCAACTACACTCCCTGATTTTTTTTTTTAAATCTTATAATGATGCTACTGCTAGAGCAGCTGCTAATATTCCATTACAAATCAGCAAACAGATATTTGAAGCTGCTGGTGCCACTGGAGTCCCGCGAACCTCAAAGTGTAGGGTCCTTCAAAGACTTGATGTGGTGCATACACCTACTATTCTGCCACCCCTAACCAGTGCTCACAAACACAAATGGTTGCAGTGAGCTCAAACTGATGACATGAACACTCATTTTCAAAAAGACTTGTGAACTGATGAGTGTTGTGCTACCCTGGATGGTCCAGATGGATGGACTAGTGGATGGTTGGTGGATGTCCCACCATGTCCCAACAAAGCGGCGACATCAGCAAGGGGGTGGTGGAGTCATGTTTTTGGTCCGAAATCGTGGGGATAGAGCTGGTAGGTCCCTTTAGGGATCCTGAAGGTGTGAAAATTACCTCGGCAAGTATATAGAGTTTCTAACTGACCACTTTCTTCCATGGTACAAAATGAAGAATTGTGCCCTCGGAGCTAAATACTCTTCATGCATGACAATACAGCATGTCATGCTGCAAAGATACCTCTGCCATGGGAATAAAAGGAGAGAATCTCATAGTGTGGCCACCATCTTCCCCTGACCCCAACCCTATAGAGCAGTGATGGTGGACCTTTTAGAGTGCCCAAACTACAACCAAAACCCACATATTTTTCGCAAAGTGACAATTTAAACAGTAACTTATTACTCCCTGCTCTTTCACAGGTTTAATTGTATAGGCACCTAAGGACACCAATACAGTAGAAAGAAGTTTGGATTATAATTGTAGCTTCCTTCTAGGGTCCTGGGCTGCCTGGGACTGCAAGAGGCCTTGAGTGCTGTCTGGCAAACCCTGCCCTGGGGTGATGGCAAGAGTGCCCGTATAGAGGGCTCTGAGTGCCACCTCTGGAACCAATGCCATAGGTTCGCCACCACTTCTATAGAGAACTTTGTGAGTATCATCAAGCTGTAGTGGATTTTAATACAGGCGGTTTGAGCGGTAGCCCGGGGCCCATGGCCACCCAAACCACCCACCAAATTGTATACTCTGAAGGACCTTCACCCAAGAAATCCTTGTATATCTGTTCATGCTCTCAATTCACATAAACACAAGGGACATTTCAGGAACTTTCAAGGTTCTATAAAAGGACCTAAAACAGCAGATTGAAAGCAAACAGAAGGGTCTCACCCTCCAATCTCCAAGAAGCTTGATTCTAGTACCGTATGTAGGAAGTGAATTCCAGACTTGAAGGGCTTTAGTATTCATACAGCCCAGGGCCAATGACATGTCTTATTTCTCCTCTGTCATCAAGCAAAAGATCTAGGAGTATGGAAGGGCATTCTAATCAAAACAGCAGCTTTGGGAGGCAATTCCAACATCATGCAAAGAAATTCAAGTAGAAACTCTCCAAAATCTCAGAAGTTCAATGGATGCAAGAATAGTAAAGTTGATACCAAAAAAGGGCCCTATGTTACTTGGCCTGTTATAATGTTTTGGATTGAAATAGCTTTTGATTTCAATAAATACTGAAAATTCAACAAATGACCATTTTCAGTTCTTTACAACCTGTAAAATGTTTTACTCTGCTGTGCATAATAATTTGCATTTTGCTTGTGCATTTTCAGTATTTTTTATTTGGAAGACTATTCTGTTATTATTGGAAGGTTTGATTTATACTCTTATGGGCGATGACGGCCTGTCATTTGCATCAACCATTTAGGAAAATCAGAGAAAAATATAATTTGAAACATGGTGTAAATTATTAAACTCAAATGGCAAATATATCACCCTCTTAGATAAAGTCAAGTCCACAACCCGGAAAAACTAACAAAAAAAAAAGACTTAAAGAGATTAAAGATAAATGACCCCTAATATTTTCAGGGATGCCATGAAGGCAATGAATTTTATTAATGGATAAGGATGCTAACAGTTTAGCACCAAGAATTTACTTGAGGAGTATGAAATGACACATTGTAGAGAATCTACCACAAACCTCCCAGGAAACTCTTTTTCTCTGGGAATAATGCAAATCAGTAATAAAATTGATAGAGCTCAGAATCCACGATTTTGTTAGTGCAAATTATTTGCACAAGTATGTATGCAATATACCCAACGCAACTCAAAATTCTGAACTAAAAGGGGTGTTCCAGTGCACAGTCGGACACATTTATCATCCAGTGTCCGACAGAATTGTGTTGCACGCCCTAGTTGGTGCACTCTGTTGGAGCAGTGTAGAGGGTGCCACATTCATGAAGAAAGTGCGCCAATATTCATGAATCTTGCATACACTGCACACCCTACAGACAAACTGCACCTAGTGCAGTTTGCACAGTTTTTTGATGCCTGGGGCCCACTACTTTTTGAGCAGAGGAAGAGGAGGGAGAAGCCCCTCTGGTAATGTTTACAATACTTTTGTCCTTCATTGAAAAGAAGGATGCAGGATATAAATGAGTAAGAGACTCAGGACCCTTAGACAAAACAGCTCCCACCCCTAAACCCATCAGATGCACGTTGGATTGAATCAGGACCGTCCTATTGACAAATCATTTCTTATAAGCTGTGCAAATGCTCCTTATAAACTTTTGGCAGTAGTTACAAAAGCCCACAAACTCTAAAGGGCTTCTAGACTAGTACAGCGTTCCAGGCTCTCTAAAGCCAGTGGCGTAACAACAGCCGGCTGCTACGGGGCCTGCACTGCCCAGGGGCCTGGGATGACAGCGAGACCAAAGTTCATTATTGCCGTTCTCCCAGGCCCCTAGGACCCCCCATCTCATCGCCAATCTCCGCCCACCTGACTGCACACTTTGTATGTGTCCCTCCTACCCCTCCCTCCTGTGTCCTGCTCACCCGTCTTGCGTGTGTCCCGCCCGTCTCTCCTGTGTCCCACCTACCCATCTCACGTGTGTTCCGCCCGTCTCGCCTGTGTCCCGCCCGCCTCGCATTTTGCCCGCCTACCCATTTCACCTGTGTTCCGCCTGTGGCCTGCCCGCCCGGCTCTCTCACCTGTGTCCTGCCCCCTCGGCCCTCTCACCTATATCCTGACCCTCTCACCTGTTTCCCGTCCCCTCAGCCCTCTCACCTGTATCGTGGCCCTCTCATCTGTATTCCGGCCCTCTCACCTGTATCCAGCTACCCCCCCAACCCACTCACCTGTGTCCCATCCCCTTGGCCCTCTCACCTATGTCCTGCCCCGTTTGGAGATCACATTGAAGCACCGGCTGCCACAGACCTTTGACATTGCATACTAACACTGGAGTTGTGCCTTGTTGAGCACAACTCGACCAGGTGAGCAAAGTACTCAATCATACCAAATATCCACAATCCAACAATACTACCCTATGAGCACTTCTTGTTTCCACTATTACCCTGCTGTAGAAGAGGGAGGGTCAATCAGGTATAATTCCTAATTGTCCTTTTCAGGGCAGTCTGAAGAATTGCATGTTTATACTGATTTGCAGATCCAGTGATAGTACTAATTTCATATCCTCCTACAGAACTACTGTGCTGTGTCAGTGTTAGTACTAATTTCATCTATATGCTCATAGTGCTACAGTTTCGTGACTGTACCTGCATTTCATTTGTAAAAATGTAAACATTTTATCTGCAAAGTCAGCCAGTGTCACCACTGTTGAGGGAGAAAGTTGGCTCTTCTTCTCTAAGTGACCAACTTCACAACAGTAGAAATGACTAAATATTAAGCAAAATAAACGCAACCTAAACTGATCAGTCAGATTGCTTATATATTATATAAAAAACACTGGTTAGGAAGGGGTAAACAAGCTGTTGTAGATGGAGGGTGGTAGAGGCCATCATGGCTCTAAGGTAACCTCTTTGCATTCTTTTCAGCAGGAGGTGGATCAGTTCTGTATCTGTTAGCTTGAGGCATCAACCTAGGGCTTGGGAGCTATAGTCTCCACATTATCTTGAATAACAGATTTAGTCTAAAAAGGAACTCTCTGAATGGCTCTGGACATCACTGAAATCATCAACCAAAGCAGCAGAAAGAGCTTCATGTGTTTCCATTTTTTGGTGTCTCCTCCATTGCTGGTCATGTTTTCTTTTCAGGTGCCTGGTCATCTACTGGTGCTTGGATTGTTTCTTGCTTCAGGGACTGGAGGCACAGCATGTAAATGACACTTGAAATGTCTTCTGCACATTACTAGAAAAATGCCATGTCATGTGGATCCTCTGGGCCAGCCTTTGTGTGCACAGTCCCTGAGCATGGTGGGCAGTAACTGGTGACGTTGTGGCTATGGGCTGCCCAGAGTAATCACAGTAACAATATATACTATTACATGTCTATACATAAAGTTTAATGAGGCCATCCTTTTAGTGAGTGTATATGTACAAAAGTACGAACTACTGTTGCTTTTCAGTGGTAGGAGGGAAGGCCCCTTTCCACTGCGTTTTATCACAGCGACGATTTTCTGCTGCGCGTGCTTTTTTGACGCGCAGAACTTTTGCTATTGCGCCTGACCATTGTAACCACAGGGTCTTTTCATCTTTTTGCATTTTTCTCACATTCTTCACGCACATCCTCGCGTTTTTTTTAACGCCGTTTAATCTCGACATGCTCTACTGTTGCAATTCACGCAAAACGCACCATACAAGTCTATGGAGAATTGCATCAAAAAACGCATTGCCACTCTGAGCCCCAACCAAGTGCAATGCACAGCATTTATTTCAACGCATATTGCCATAAAAAAGATCAGGCTCATCCTGAGTCTGAGTCAGGTATTGGTCATTGAAAAATTGCACATGTTCAATCAGGTGCAATCCGTTCTTCAGTCGAGTTGGTTCATTTGCCTCATTTTTCACGCGCGTTTTTTGAGCAATTTCAATCGTTTTTCACGCGGCATTTTTCGGCGCGTGAAAAACGCATTGAAATTGCATTGAAATTGCAGCAATCAAAAACGCGCGTGAAAACTGATACACTGAACAAATCTGAACTGAAAACTGATTGCACTCTGATGCACAATGTGCAATTTTTCACTGACCAAACCCTTATTGCACCCTGATCAAACTCTGACGTGTCTGCAACGCAGGTTGTTGAGGGGCCTTATATAATTTCATCTATATGCTCATATGCTACAGTTTCGTGACTGGACCTGCATTTCATTAGTGCAGTGACCGTAATCTCATTTCATTTGTAAAAATATAAACATTTTATCTGCAAAGTCACCAGTGTCACCACTGTGAGGGAGAAGGGCTGGTCTCTTCTTCTCTAAGTTACGAAACTCACAACAGTAGAAATACTAAATATTAAGCAAAATAAACGCATACCTAACTGTATCAGTCAGATGCTTATATCTTATATAAAAACACTGGTTAGGAGGGGTAACTCACAAGCTGTTGTAGATGGGGGTGGTATAGGCCATCTGGCTCTAACTTAACCTCTTTGGGGGAGGACATTCTTTTTTTTCAGCAGGAAGGTGTATCACTTCTGTATCTGTAGCTTGAAGGCATCACCTAGGTTCTCTCTGTGCTTATTCTCCACTTGGGGGTTGGGGGGGAGGGGGTCATTTACTAGGGCCCGATTCGCTCTTTCCCGCGTGTTCCTGTAATATTTCCGATTTGCGCCGATTTACTTGAATTGCCCCAGGATTTAGCGCACGCGTCGGATTGTGGCGCATCGGAGCCGGCATGTCGTGATGGAAACGGGGTGCGTTGGACGAACAAACCGACGTATTTCGGAAAAAACGCAGCATGTTAACAAAACCGAAAATGTGTCGCTTGGGAAGCTCTTACCTTCACCTGGTCCAGCTCGGTGTATTCCGCGCGCTGTTTGGCGGCGTAGGAAACTACCCTTCATAAATCCCGTCTGGACCCGAAAGCCTGTGCAGAGAACGCGCCGCGAATCGAATGGGCCGGTAAGTAAATGTGCCCCAGCTATCTTGAATAGCAATTTAGTCTAAAAAGGAACTCTCTGAATTGGCTCTGGACATCCTTGACAATCATACAACCAAAGCAGCAGAATAGACTTCCACATGTGTTTTCATTTTTGGTGGTGGCCCTTCCTCCATGCCTGGTCATTTTTTCTTTTAATGCATTTCCTGGTCCCAATCTACTGGTGCTTGGATTGTTTGTCTTTGCTTCAGGACTTGGAGGACACAGCATGTAAATGACCGGAAATGTCTTCTGCACATTATCTAGAACAATGCCATGTCATGTGAGATCCTCTGGGCCACAGCCGTTGGTGGCCAGCATTCCCGAGCCATGTCGTGGCTTAACTGGTGACCATTTGTGGCTATGGGCTGCCCAGAGTAAATCACAGTACACATATCATAGCTGATTACATTCCTATACATAAAGTTTAATAATGAGCGTCTAACCTTTTAGTAGTGAGTATATTACAAAATTACTTGTCTGTGAAACAAAAACCCATTTGCGGTCAGATCCCAAAGACCTAGCACGTGCTAGCAAAAATATGATCAAAGCGGATACCATCTAGGCAACGTGCTTGGGGTCCACTTGGTTCAACCTGCACATGGTCAGTGCTTTATTATAGGAGCTACAGCACACATATTCCTAATCTTCAACATTGTAGTGGGCCAATGATGCTGTCTGCAGCATGTCAGGATGAAACCCGCTTTCCGGGTTGGGTCCACCTTTGCAATGTTAAAACAGCGGTTTTAGGTGCAGTTTGTGTCAATATTTCAACAGGTGAAAGACATGAACTGAATGGGTGAATATGTGTTTTTGACGGAAGACGCTTTCATCCACAATGGTCATCAACACTTCTCATTGATGTGTTTCACATCACCTTGTTTAAAATATTAATTAGAGATGAGCGAGCACTAAAATGCTCGAGTGCTCGTTATTTCGGATCGAGACGAACCTTTTTCCGATGCTCGTGCTCTTCTCGATAAACGGCCCCATTGAATCAATGGGAGACTCGCGCATTGTTCAAAGGACCATGGTTTCGGGAATCAATGTGATTAATTAATGAAAAAGAATGTCTTTCTGATAATTTAGCTATGTAGTGCAAAACATCTGCAAGCTATTCTTCAAATGTTCCGCGCGGATATTACTCCCGACAAGTAACATGTGAAGAACAGTGAAGAATAGAATAAAAACAGTGACCACATGATCATTTAAGTGAAAAACACAGTGAAGACTAGATTGCAGATGTTCTGCACTATCTGCTTACTTGTCGGAGATACCTGTCCCCTGGATCCGCTGCTCTTCTTCCACTGAAGCTCCCCGTGTCATCCTGTGCCCCGATTCTCCGTGCCCCTAGTCTCCGTTCCCATATTCTCCGTGCCCATATTTCTCTGTTCCCATATTGTCTCCGTCCCCGATGGTCTCCGGCCCATATGTCTCCGTGCCCATATGTCTCCGGCCCGATGTCTCCGTGCCCCTATTTCTCCTTGCCCCGATGTCTCCGTGCCTAGTCCTCCGTGCCATATGTCTCCGTGCCCCTAGTCTCCGTGCCCCGATGTCCTCCGTGCCCATTATGTCTCCGTGCCCAGATGTCTCCGTGCCCATATTGTCTCCGTGCCCTATGTCTCCCCGTTCCCCTATTTCCTCCGTGCCCCGATGTCTCCCGTGCCCATATGTCTCCGTTCCCCGATGTCTCGGCCCAATGTCTCCCGTGCCCCGATGTCTCCGTGCCCGATATGTCCTCCGGTGCCAATGTTCTCCTTGCCCATCATGTCCTCCGTGCCCTGATGTCTCCGTGCCCCGATGTCTCCGTGCCCCGATGGTCTCCGTGCCCCGATGTCTCCGTGCCCATATTCCCTCCGTGCCCCTATGGCTCCGTGCCCCGATGTCCCGTGCCCCGAGTCTCCGGGCCCATATGTCCTCCGTGTCCCCGATGTCTCCCGTGCCCCTATGTCTCCGTGCCCCGATTCGCTGTGCCCAGATGTCTCCGTGCCCATATGTCTCCGTGCCCATAGGTTCTCCGTGCCCTGATGTCTACGGCCCATATGTCTCCGTGCCCCGATGTCTCCGTCCCATATGTCTCCGGGTCCCCTATGTCTCCCGGCCCCGAGTCTCCCGTGCCCGTGTCTCCGTGCCCCATGTCTCCGTGCCCATATGTCCTCCGTGCCCCGATGTCCCGTGCCCCGATGTCCCGTGCCCCTCGATTCTCCGTGCCCCGATGTCTCCGTGCCCGATTCTCGTGCCCATAATGTTCTCTCTCCGTCCCATATGTCTCCGTGCCTATTCTCGTGCCCGATGTTCCCGTGCCCCGATGTCTCCTTCCGTCTCCCCGATGTCTCCCTGCGCGCCCGATGTCTCTGTCTGCTCCCGCGTTGGTTGCTCTGTGCTGCTCCCTTGTGTCTCCGTCCTGCCACCGTGTTTCGCAAAATGTCTTTCTCACCCATAATATTGTTCTTCACATGCTATTTTGTTTCGCACCCGTTCCGCTCGTATCTTCCGACAAGTAGCATATGGGTCCGAACATCTGTATCTATCTCAAAATTTTTGTTCTTCACTGGTTTTTCACTTAAATGATCCTGTGTTCACTACTGTTTTTATTCTATTCTTCATTTTCTTCACCACTGTTTTTTTTAATTAAATGCTCATCTCGAGCAAGGGCAATACTCGTCTCGACCACGAGCCCCGTCTCGAGTACCTTAATGGCTCGAACGAGCATCCAGCTCGGACGAGCATGTCGCTCATCTCTAATTGTAATACCCCTAAAACCAGCCCAAAACTATTAATTGCGAGCAGTTTAAAACTGCAACGTTGACCACACCCTCGGCCAAACCTCGCTGCTTCTTTCCTTTCCTGCTGTAGTGTAGCACTGACATGCTCATGCTATATACATATTAGGGCCAGTGAAGTTTAGCTTCTTTGTGTGGGTTGCCTAATAATTGCAGATCCATGAAGATTAGCTTTCACAGTTGGTGGCTTTTTATTATAACCGGGTCATTCTCTGACATCACTTCTATTATCATTTTTTTTGATATACTATTTTCTGTGGATTGATTGCAATAAGGTTAGTTAGTGGATTTCTTTCCTAAATTTTTTTGTCTGGCTAAGAAATGTTTGGGCTACCCACCAGAGTGGCCTTTTTTTTATTCCAACATGTCTACCACAAATGTTTAAGCACTGTATACAACAGTAATACATTATTACAGTTTCAATAATCAAATTCATTTATAACTTTATAGACCAATGTTTTCTGTGTGGTTAGTTCTGGACATCTGAGTTCGAGTGATAACATTACAACCAATTAGATATCATCCACATTTAGCCCATGATTTGTTATGTCGATGTACTTTGTGGCGTGTTAGGTGCCAAGAGGCGAGGCCAAGTAGTCCAGACAACAAGTAGGGAGGTTATGACAAGGGAGGTCGATGAGATTGGCAATCCAGGCCGAGAATATTTGTCCAAGGAAGACAGCATCAAGGATGCTCCATAGAGTTTGTAACCGTGTAAACTCTTTAGACTTGCTGTTCCAATAATGCCTTTAGGCCTTCACATCTGCAATAAATGAAAGCAGAGGACTGAAAGTTCTGTTATGAAATCCATGTATTATGCTTTGTTTTTCTTTCTGCCCATTTCCCGTCCCTGCTCTGCAAATATTGGATAATGAATTGGGGCACTGACTAAAAGGTTTAGAACTCCTTACCCCAGCTCTCCTTTTGGTGCCCAAATTGCGCCAACAACATGTTCGATAGCGCCAGAAACTGGTAGATTGCAACAGCAGCAAAATTTTTGCACGCCCAAACTAGAACAAGTTGAGAAGTGTCAAAAACACCAATATTGTGGCGCCAAATTTCATAACTTCAGGCGCACGAGTCCGAAATAAAGTACCAGTGTACAAGCCAAAGAACCCTAACACCTAGCCATAGTAAATGCCCAGGGTATAAAGTAGCCTAGGCCAGAGTATACCTCCATTACCAAATAAACCTCTAACATGGAGCCCCGGTATATTTTGGCCCAGGCGCAAGTATACCCTAGGGGATAAACTCTTTACCATGGGGTAAAAAATAACCTGGGCCCTTCCATCCAAGCCCATAATGTCCTGGTAAAACTGGTTTTCTCATCTTTATAAGACGTTATGACTTTTATTTTATGATGAACAGGCAATTTTTTCTTGGTTAAGTTATACAATTTGTGGGCTAAATTATTGCAATGAACTGTCCTCACACAACCCTTTGTTTAGGGCAGCGGCACTATCTTTTATGTGGCACAAAATTCTGTAACTTAATATGCGTCCGGTCCTGCCTCGGTACGCCAGATTCATCTGGATCCCCTCATTTCGTGGCAACTGTTTAGAAATGTGGCCACTGTGTCCTCACCACACACCGTGACTGAAATCCAGTGTGGCCAGAAATCCTGAATCTGGTGCCCTCTGCACTATAACACAGCAAACTGCATATGTTTTGCCCTGTTTTTAGTAATGTGGGCCATGTGGATGTCCAATCTCCCATAAGGTGGAGGATGAGGAGCACGACTCTTCCAACGTACACCCCACCGAAATTGAGTCATTTGAACAAGACATTAAAGTGGGTCACGTAAAAGCATTGGCCCTGATTTATTAAAGCCACTGCGCCAGTTTACCTGGGCGGGAACTTTGCACATTCTTTTCAGTGGCAAAACTGCTTGCCTCAGCTGCCCTATAACCCTGGACTGCACGAAGGGAGTTTCCTTTGCACAGTTGGACGTGGCGCCACAATAAATCATGCAATATTCTGACATAATGTGTTTGCACGCTCCATGTTAACCCCTTAAGGACGCCGGGTTTTCGGCTATTTTTCTCGCTCCCGCACTTCAAAATCCTAACTTTTTCATTTTTCCGTGTACAGACCTGGTTGAAGGGCTTATTTTGTGCGTAACAAATTGTAGCTTTCCCATAATGTTATTTATTTTAACATGCTGTTACTGCGAAGCTGAAAAAATTCCCAAATGTGGACAAAATCGAAAAAATCTTGTGGGCTCAGTTTTTTTACGACTTTCACTCTTCGCTCCAAATAACACTCCTACTTTATGCTTTTGTTTTCGCTGCGAATCGCGGTGATACCAATTTATATAAGGTTTTATGGTGGTTTTAATACCTTTTTCACAATAAACGAATTGTGTACAAAAGAAAAAATTTTTTTGGCCATCTCTTCGACGCTAATAACTTTTTCATACTTTGGCGCACTTAGATGTTGTGGGGATAATTTTTGCGATCTGAGGGCGAGTTTTCATTGCTACATTTTGAGGTTCGGTGCGACATTTTGATCATTTTTATTTCATTTTTTTATGTTTGTAAAAGTGTAAAGTCGCATTGTTTTCTGACCTTTGGGCGCCATTTCCTTTCCCCCCCGCCGCGGAGGTCCGCCGCCTATACCGTTTTTTATTTTGATAGATCGGTCATTTGGGACGCGCGATACCTATATGGTTTGTGATGTTTTTATTTTTATTATGTTTTAATATCCGTTCTGAGGGAAAGGGGGGTGGATTTGAATTTTTAATTTTATTAAGTTTTTTTTATTTTTTAACTTTTTTTTTCTTTTTTTTTTTCACTATTTGTTTAAGACGATCTAAGGTACCTTAACCCTAGAGGTCAGATCGCTCCTACCATATACTGCACTACTAGTTTTTCGGTCATACATTACAATGAGCCACTGGCTCAATTGTAACGAATCATCTGCAATAATCCATGTAGCATCGTGTCAAAAAAGACGTTCTGGGGACGTTCGGCTTCCTCCCGCGCGCCTCCGTCTTTTAACGCGCCGGCGCTTTGCCCCGCGGCGTTGAAAAGGGTTAATATCCGCGATAGTGCAAGCAAACCGACCGTGGTTATTAGTGTGGGGGTTTTCTGCAAATGCAAAAACCCCCACCTCTGTAGAGAGGATCCGCCCGTGAGCCCTCGTCATACAATCCCTTATACGCTGCGCCGTAGAGCTACGGCGCAGAGCCGTAAGGGGTTAAGAAAGTGCAAGCCAAAAAAAAGTGGGAGCAGTACAATGTAGGTCAGATTATCAGAACGTGTGCCATAAAATCCTTAATCTGTGCCCTTCTGCCTGCATATTGTTTGCCCTGTTTGTAGTAAAGTTTGGCCATGTGATTTGATTAGGTTGTGTGTCGGGGAACTTTACTAGAATGTGGGAAACTTCACTAAAATGCTTTGCAGTATACTGCTTGGTGCGCAGATTCATTGAGATAGTGGTGTGGACACTTCTTAATACCTTGCCAGTAGTATGGTCGGTGGAAACAAAACCCATTGGCAGGTCAATCCCAAGACCTAGCACAGTACACAAATCATGATGCAAAGGACTACCATCTAGTGCAACTGATGGGCTTGGTCCAACTTGGATTCAACCTGCTACATGGTCGATGCCTTCAGTGCTATATGAGTTAAAGACACATATACCTTAATCTTCAACATTGTAGTGGGCTGATTCTTGTCTGCAGGCATGTCAAGTGATGAAACCCAGCTTTCCAGGGTGTGGTCACCGATTGCAGTTATGTTAAAACTGCGGTTTTAAGGTGCAGTGTTGGGTCAATATTTCACAGGTGAAAGACTGAACGATAGGGTGAATTGTTTTAATGAGGAAAGGTTTCCATCACATTGGTATCAACACTGCTCATTTGATTTGCTTCACTTTGTTAAATGTATAAATACACCTAAAACACAACCCAAATAAATTGACATTGACCAGTTTTTAAAAAACTGCAAGTGTCATCAATGTTCAACCATCACAACCATCCTGTCCAACGCATCCATCCAGTGCTTATCATCTGCTGTAGTGTAGCACTGTACAATTGCTATGCTATATACATAAGGGTCCATGAAGTTTAGCTCTTTTGTGTGGTTGCACTATATAATAATTCGATCACTGAAGATAGCTTTTTCACATGTGTGGCTTTTTTATTCACACACCGGTCATTCATGACATCACTTCTATTATCATTTTTTTGTATACTAATTTTTTGGATGATTGCAATGAGGTTATTATGGATTTCTTCCTAAATTTTTTTGTCTGGCTAAAGAAATGTTTGGGCTACCCACCAGAGTGGGCTTTTTTTTATCACAACATGTTTATCCACAAATGTTTAAGCACTGTATACACAGTAATACATTATTAGATTCCAATAAAAATGCATTTAAAACTTATTAGACCAAATGGTTTTCTGTAAGTGGTTATACTGGACATCTGAGTAGTGATAACATTACAACCAATTAGATCATCCACATTTAGCCCAGATTGTATGTCGATGTTACTTTGTGGGCGTGTTAGGGCCAAGAGGCATAGGCCAAGAGTCCAACAACAAGTAGGGAGGTAATGACAACGGGAGTCGATGAGTTGGCAATCCAGGCCGCGAGAATATTTGTCCAAGGAAGACAGCATCAAGACATGCTCCATACAGTCCGGAACCTCATAAGTTTGGGACTGGCTTATTCCTAATATACTTTAAGAGCATCACAGCTGCAGATAGGGGAAAAAGAATTGATGTCATCAAATATGTTGGATAATGCTTCAAATTTACTGCATTTTTGCATATCAGCATATGCAAAATAAAACTTTATCACTTAATTCTTTCTATTTCTGATTTATATAGTGCACACAGATTACCCCGTGCTACAAGAGCTTGCAAGATTAGTCTCTGTCCCCAATGGGACTAACAATTAATTCAACCAGTATGTTTGGAGTGTGGAGGGACCGGAGGGAACCAAGAAAACACGGAGAGAACATATAAAACTCTTGGCAGAGTTAACCGGGTGGGATTGAACTCAGGGGACCCAGCACGGCAAGGCTTTAGTGCTAACCACGAGCCCAACTGTGCTCTAAATGTGATGTGATAATATAGTGTTTGCAGCTGCTAATGGGCCCACAGTGTCAAAGGTGCCCTTGTCATCGGACCGGAGCAAATAGAAGGCAGGATGTTGACATTATATACATATTATGCTGCAATATGTATATAATATAACATATTTGTGATATATATATATACATATATATATAATATAAGATATAAGATGATGTATTGTGTAGACAGGTCTGGAGGTATTGTCTATACAGTATTGGGCGATCTATCATTAGCAGGCTCATGGGGCCGTTTAGTCCGTCTTTGAGCTCTACCGCTTATAGATTCATCCCAAAGTGGTTTGGCCCTTTAATATAAAATGTTCTATGCTCTATATGTGCCTAATGTGCCTCGTCTCGCGTATGTTTCCACACCTCTGTGAAATGCTATTGTCAGTCTGGGCTTAAGCACGGTTAAAGGCTGGGGGGCTAGGGACTGATCACAGTTGGTCGGGATGGAAATATTAAACAGACTCATTGGGGAGATATCATATGGCTGGTACATTGCCCCTGGTGTTTGATGAATGCCGGATTAGATCTTGATGTATCTGCCTCCGGCCAGACAGCAACTACCCAAGATTCTTCTAGCCATAGAAGTATTCACCAGCGTGCAAATTTACCCCTGTAAAAAGTTTGCAGGCTTGGGTATCAATGGTCATGCTGGCCACGTCTGCTGCTGGTTGCACCCCCTTCACACACACGTCGGGGGCGTAAAGGGGAAGAAATAATTGCTATTACTGGCAGTTCATGTGTAATGCAATTATCGTAGGTCCTTGAACGCCAGAAAACGATGTACAAAGGATGATAAATCTCTCCAATGTCTCTGCAAGATGGAAAAATCCGAAACTTCAAAATTGAATGTTGTACTTGAGTTACAAGAACACCTGGATCTGAGACAGAAACACTTACATATTGGTTCTAGTGTGACGAGTTGCTGATTTGACCACCAATGAATTTTAAGAGAAGTTCTGAAGTACCTGTGATACTCTATAGCTGTCCCTTAGATTCACGTTTGTCCGTGGAGATCAGTTGTGGAGAGTGGAGAAGATACAAGATAGAGTGAAGGTGGTTCATCACTTTATCTTTGGGGTTGACATTTATAGAGGCCAAAAAACTAAATCTTTTCTCCAGCTCTCAGCAACATGTCTGCCATGCCACATGAGAGATACAGCAGGAAAAAAAGAAAAAGCCTTGAAATTAAAATCACATGATGGGAGGAGAGTAGCATGAGAGCAGAGTAAAGGAAGAAAGAAAGAAAAACATCATTAAACACCTGTGAAAACAATATTCCAACAGTTACTGCACAAATAATGGTGAAACAACATACAATGAATTGAATCATATGGTCTGCCCCTAAGTTTGAGGACGGAAATGTGATCCGCAGGCAGAGATCCCAAACTCTCATAAAAGTATTCCAGGATTTTAGAGAACGACTACACCCCTGATTTTTTTGATTGATAAGATGCTACGCAGAGAGCTGCAATATTCCTTACAAATCGCAAACAGATATGGAAGGGCTGGGGCCACTGGAGTTCCCGCAAACCTCAAAGTTGTAGGGTCCTTCAAAGGAAGTGAGTGTGAATACAGCTAGGAATTTGCCACCCTAACAGTGCTCACAAAAACAAGGGTTGCAGGGGCTCAAAACTGATGAAATGAACCACTCATTTTCAAAAAATACTTGTGGAAAGCTGAGTTTGTGCTCCTGGTATGGTACAGATGATTACTAGTGGATGGTTGGTGGATTTGTCCCACCAGTCCCAACAAGCGGCGAATCAGCACTGGGGTGGTGGAGTCATGTTTTTTGGTCGGAATTGTGGTGGAGGGGCTAGAGCTGGTAGGTCCCTGTAGGATCTGAAGGTGTGGAAAAGTACCTCGGCAAGTATATAGAGTTTCTAATGAACCACTTTCTGACATGGTACAAAAATGAAAGAATTGTGCCTTGGGAGCTAAATATCTTCATGCATGACAATAAGCATGTCATGCTGCAAAGATACTTCTGCCATGGAAATAAAAGGAAGGAATCTATAGTGTGGCACAATCTTCCCCTGACCCCAACCCTAATAGAGCAGTGATGGTGGACCCTTTTTAGACACTGTGCCCAAACTACAACAACCAACCACATATTTTTGCCCAAAGTGACAATGAAGCAGTCAACTATTACTCACGCTCTTCACGGTTTAAATTGTATCGACATGAGGACCCAAACAGTAGAAAGACGTTTGGATTCTAATTGCAGCTGCTTCTAGGGGTCCTGACTGCCTGGGACTGCAAGAGCCTTGGAGTGCGTCTGGCAAACCTTGCCCTGGGGTGATGGCAAAGAGTTGCCCCGTTATTAGAGGCTCTGAGTGCCACCTTGGAAACCCATGCATAGGTTCGCCCCCACTTCTATAGAGGAATTTGGTGCGTTATCACGCTGTAGTTGGATTTTAATAAGGCGGTTTGAGCGGTAGCCGGGGCCCATGGCCACCCAAACCACCCACCAAAATTGTATACTTGAAGGACCTTCACCCCAGCAATCCTTGTGGTATATCTGTTCATGCTCTCAATTCACATAAACACAAGGGCCATTTCAGGAAACTTTTCAAGGTTCTATAAAAGGACTAAAACAGCAGATTGAAAGCAAACAGAAGGGTTCTCACCCTCCAATCTCCAGAAGTTGATCTAGTAAGTAGAGGAAGTGAATCAGACTTGGAAGGGCTTTAGTATTCATACAGCCCAGGGCCTATGACATGTTATTTCTCCTCTGTCATCAAGCAAAAGATTAGGAGTATGGAAGGGCATTCTATATAAAAACAGCAGCTTTCCGGGAGGCAATTTCCAACATCATGCAAACGAGAAATTCAAGTAGAAACTCTCAAAATCTCAGAAGTTTCAATGGATTGCAAGAATAGTAAAGTTGATACCCAAAAAAGGGCCATCTGTTACTGGCCATTATAATGTTTTGGATTGAAATAGATTTTGATTCAGTAAATGATGGAAAATTCAACAAATGACAATTCAGGTCTTACAACCCTGTAAAATGTTTTACTATGTGTGCCTTAATATTTGCTTTTTTTGCTGTGCATTTTCGTATTTTTTATTTGGAAGACTATTTATGTTATATTGGAAGTTTGTTCAAAAATTTGATTTATACGCTTAGGGCGATGGACTGCCTGTCAATTTTGCATAACCATTTAGGAAAATCAGAGGAAAAATATATTTGTAACTTATTAAACTCAAAGTGCAAATTATTCACCATCTTAGATAAATCAAGTCACAACCCCGGGAAAAAACTAACAAAAAAAAAAAAACTTAAGAGATTAAAGATAAATACCCCTAATATTTTCAGGGATGCCATGAAGGCAATGGATTTTATTAATAGATAGGATTAGAGATGGAGCGAGCACTAAAATGCTCGGGTGCTGTTATCGAGACGAACTTTCAGATGTCGAGTGATCGTCTCGAATAACGAGCCCCCAGTGAAGTCCATGGGAGCGAGCATGTTCAAAGGGACCAGGTTCAGGAATAAAATGTGTTATTTAATTGAAAACGAATGCTTCTGTAAGTTAGCAGATGTATGCAAACATTGCAATCTAGTCTCACTGTCAGGAGTTTTATTATCTCCCGACAAGTGAACAGATGTGAAGACGTGCAGAATAGCATAAAACCGTGAACCACAGGATCATTAAGTGCAAAACGCAGTGAAAAACACGTGACGAATAGATTACAGATGTTCGGCACACTGCTTACTTGTCGGGGTGATACGCTGTACCGAGATAGCTTTCTCTTCTTCCACTGAAGTCGCCCCGTGCTGCCCGATGTCTCCCCCGTCTGCCCCGATGTCTCCCTGTGCGGCCCGATGTCTCCCCGTGCTCCCGATGTTCCCCCGTGTGCCCGATGTCTCCCCGCTGCCCGAGTCTCCTCGTGCTGCTTGGCTTGTCTCCCCGTGCTGCTTATGTCTCCCTGCTGCCGTTCCGCGCGTGTATTCGAAAGTACTGCAGATGTGACGACATCCTGTAATCTATTCACCCCCCACCCCCCCACCTGTGTACGTCACTATAACCTAGATTAATCATACCGTGCTTGGCACATGCATTAGAATGATCCCGGTGTAGTTTCACCTGGTTCACTGTCCTTTTTAAATTCTATCTTACATTGTGCTTCCACTGTGGGGGGTTTTTTTTTTATTAGCATGCTCGATCTATGGCACGCTAGGAGGAACCTATACTCGTCCGAGCAACGAGCGTTTCGCGTACCTTAATACACGCAGACGACGTCTATCAGCTCGGTAAGAGTCTGCGCCTCATCTCTAATGCGTATGCCTAAAGTTTAGCACCAAGACGAATTACATTGTGAGGAGTATGAACTGACACAAGTAGAGAATCTACCCAAAACCTGCCGCCACACCGACATTTTCTTTGTCTTGCTGGAAACGAACTTGCTCCGGTATAAAATTGATTAGAGCTGAGAATCCACGATTTTGTTATGCAATGTTGTCCTTTGTCTTAGTGTCATTATTGGCAGGGGCCCCAAGAGGGACATAACATTCTGTCACTCACTAATATTTAGGCATAAGGCTTTTAGGTTCAGTGCTCTACTAGGCACACAAAACTTTCCATCTCTTTGGGCCTTCGGATTCAGACTTGTGTTTCGCCAGTCGCAGATAGAGAAGACGAACATGTGTCCGAGCGCCTGATGCGGTCTGGGGACAACAAAGCTCGAGCAGTTAGGGACTCGAAAGCTGATTGCACGGACGAATACTTGCACCGCTCGTATGATTTTGTTGTATAAAATCGTGCAGCTCCTGCCCAGTTTGGCGTTGCTGTGTGCCCCGAAGCGAAACAGAGCCATATCACAATGCAGGAGAATCTTGCAATCCACCAGCATCACGTGTACCCTACACGTCGATAGCAGTGGTGCTGGCCAGATTCGGTGAACCGGATAGACTAGCCGCATCTGCCGCGCTGCTAGGATCATCTGTGTCTGGATGCCGCTAGGGAAGAGGAGCTGTGTTTGGTCAGGATGGAAGCTAGGGTTGTTCGATTAGCTTATGTTAGGCAGGAGTGATTCGCAAGAACCCAACAGCTTTTAGGGCTACAATAACGTATATTTTTTTTTTTATTGAGCTAGACCATATTGTGAGAATTTGCAGGGGGAACTTGCTAACGGTTGTGTTTGCTCTATGAACACAGATACACCTCACACACCAAAGTGGGGGAAATTTATTAGGGTTTGATTCATAGCACAGTCTGCCATTTACTTTTATTTGTACGTTATTTTTTTAATAACCAGTGTCATCTCATCTTGCATAGTAGTGTGTAGTGGGGCTTCATGCGTGGCTAGAAAATGGCCATTAGGAGCAATCCAAACGGCTACTTACGCCTACAGTAGCGTATATATGTGATTCTGGTTGATCTGCTGGTTGCATGGACTTACTGCAGTGATCTACTAGCAAAATTGGAGCATTTGTGTGTGAGAATTGCGACGCTGGGTTTTGCGCTTAGTGACGGCACATAGCCATTGCAAGACCGAGAGGAGTGGGAAATTTATTAGGGGTTGATTCAATTAGGCACAGTCTGCCATTTCTTTTTATGTTACGTTTATTTTGTTTAATAACTCAGCGTCATACATATGCATAGTAGTGTGTTTCAATTGCTAGAAACTAGCCATAGGAGAATTCCAAAACGGCTTACTTACGCTCTACAGTAGCGTTATATAATTTGCTTTTGGTTGATCTGCTGGTGGCGGTACTTGCTGCAGTGATTTATATAGCAAATTGTGGTTGGAATTTGCAGGGACTTGCTACGTTGTGTTTAGCTCTTAGGACACACATATCCATTGCACAAGGACAGAAGTGGGAAAATATAGGGGTTGATTTCAATAGCACAGTCTGCATTTACTTTTTATTTTACGTTTATTTTTTTAATAACTCAGTGTCATTCATCTTGCCATAGTAGGTGCTTTAGACTTGGGCTAGAAAATAGCCATAGGGAATCCAAAAACGGGTACTTACGCCTACAGTAGCGTGATAATATTGATTTCTGGTTGATCTGCTGGTTGGTGTACTACTGGTTTTTTTTTGCGCCCCCAGTGCATCTACTAGCAAAATGTGAAGCAATTGTAGTGAGACTTGCGACCGCTGGTTTTGCGCCTTAGTGAAGCACATATCCATTGCCAAGACCGAAGTGGAAAAATTTACTTAGGGGTTGGATTCAATAGGCACAGTCTGCTTCCTTTGTTATTTACGTTTATTTTGTTTAATTATCCGGCGTCATCTCATCTGAGACATAGTAGGTGCTTTATTACTGGCTAGAAATAGCCAAGGAGAATCCAAACGGCTTACTTACGCTACAGTAGCGTTATATAATGTGATTTCTGGTTGATCGTGGTGGTGTAATGCGCCAGTTGATCTACTAGCAAAATTGTGAGCAATTTGTAGTGGAGGACTTGCTGACCACGCTGTGTTTGCGGAGTGACGCACATTATCCATTGCAAAACCGCCCGGGGAAAATTTCTTAAGGGGTTGGATTTAATTAGGCACAGTCTGCCATTTCCTTTTTTTTTTAGTTTTTTGTTTAAGAACTCAGCGTCATATCATTGGATAGTCGGGTGCTGTCCTACTTGGCTAGGAATAGCAATAGGAGGAATCCAAACGGCTACTTACGCCTACCAGGAGCGTTAATATATTTGATTTCTGGTGATCGCGGGTGGCTGTACTTGCTGCAGTTGCATCCTACTAGCCAATGGTGAGCAATTGTAGTGGACTTGACGACCCGCGTGTTTTGCGTTAGTGACGCACTATCCATTGCACAGACGAAGTGGAAAATTTATTAGGGTGGATTCAAGTAGGCCCACAGTCTGCCATTTCCTTTTTTATTTTACGGTTTTTTTGTTTAATAACTCAGCGTATATCATCTGGCCTAGTAGTGTGCTTTAACTGGCTTGAAAATAGCCTAGGAGAATCCAAACGGCTTACTTACGCCTACAGTAGCGTATATAGATTTGATTTCTGTTGATATGCTGAGGCTGGACTGCGCGTGCAATTACTAGCAAATGTGAGACAATTTGAGTGAGACTGCGACCGCTGTGGTGCGCTTTAGTGACGCACAATCCATTGAAAGACCGAAGTGGGAAAATTTATTAGGGGTTTTGGATATCAATAGGCCAGTCTGCCATTCTTTTTATTTTACGTGTTTTTATTTTGTCTTAATAACTAGCGTCATTCTCTAATACTGGCCAATAGTAGGTGCTTTCATACTGGCTCGAAAATAGCCTAGCAATTTAGTTGTATAGATCGTTGCTTTTTTTATAAACCTCTAAAACTTCTAAACACAAAAAATACCTAAAACAAAACACAATAATTTTAAGGTAAACAAAATTAAAAGTTTATTACTCTCATCCTTTTCAAATGGTTAACCCGAGCGGCTAGGGCGTATGAGCGACCGTTTAGGGCCCTTCTCCCCCCCCCCCCCCTTTTTTTTCTTTTGGGTTGTTATTTTATCTCTTTCCCCCACCCTCTTTCCTCCCCGCCCCCCCGGCTTTCCCGTTTTCCCTAGTTTCGTCATCCCACACCACTCACCCCTTGACCCCGGGTTCGTCGGCCTTCTCTATCGCCCCACCCCTTTCCCCCCCCTCCACCTTCGGCCCCTTGCCCCCCCCCCCGTCCTGTGGCCCTTCCTAGCCGCCCCTTTTGTTCTTCTTCCTCCCTTTGCCCTTTGCCGTCCGACCTCCTTTCTTTCCGACACTCCCACCTCCTTCTCTGATTTCATGAATGTAGCAGTGGAGGGTGAAATTAAAAGCAAACGTGAAACCAGAGGTGTACTGTTCACCTATGGAGTATGTTACTATGAAAAAATAAGAAAAAGTTTTCAACATTGGGCAGGAATAGTTGTGCCTAAGTTGAGAATCTCAGACCCCTGTAATTTTAACTTTTCACCGACTTTGTAGTTGTGTTTCGATGGAGGTGATATGTGGGTCACTAAGAGCTAAAAACACAACGTGTTATGCATGTAGTCTCCCCGCATAAGTTTCCTTCACAATTAGTTTTTGGTATAGCTAGCTGCTACAGTACTAAGGTGTAGCCGAGCGGGGCTAGACTTTATGACAGCACAAAGGCAAACATATAAACAAGAATAAGAGTTTATAACGTTTATGTAGTCCCTATTAGATGGTGTCTTATTGTTGGGTTCTTGTTGAAAGTCACTCCGGCCTTTTATAGACCTTCTAGATAGACCAAACGTAGCTCTATACGTTTTCTCCGCCAGCAGCAGGCTCTCTTGACCCTGAGCTGGATTCCTGATCACAGAACTGATTACCGAGGCTTGCAGTCTGCGGTGTGAGGTGGAAGAGCGCGCCGCGGTCTTTCCACTAGAAAGAACGTGCAAAATCCTACAGATAACTGGCGCAAAGCCCTTGTACCCTGTCAAGTTTAACATTGCGTTGATTTAAACCACATTTATGTAAAATCAACATGAATGCTGTTTATACTGCATTTACGTAAATGTTATGATGATGCAATATTTGCCTACATTCAACCACTTTTCATTTACATTGCATTTACATTGTGTTAACATCACATTGATGTAAACAGAAATCTATGTAAATGAAACTTGAACACATTTCATACTCTGCCTCTCCTATTAGTTGGCTTACTTTACACAGGCCTTGCCCCTTTTGTCGAGCTAGCCGATGAAGTGCCAGAAAACTGTATAAAACCCTTTATAAATGTGGTGCAGACAGATTTTTAGGGGCCCATGTAGTATACAGCCAGTCAGCCCCCTGTAGTATACAGCAAGCCTGCGCCCTGTAGTATACAGCCAGCCTGCCCCCTGTAGTATACAGCCAGCTCCCTATAGTATACAGCCAGCCCAGCCCCCTGTAGGATACAGCCTGCCCATCCCCCTGTAGTATACAGCCAGCCCCCATGTAGTATACAGCCAACCAGCCCCCAGTAGTATACAGCCAGCCTGCCCCCTGTAGTATACAGCCAGCTCCCTATAATATATAGCCTGCCAGCCCCCAGTAGTATACAGCCAGCCCACCCAGCACTTAAAAAAACATAAACTTATAAACTCACCCTCCGGTGGCCCTGATGCTCAGCGCGTCTTCCCCACGGCTCCTCTTCTTATATATGGTATGTCTTTGGACATATACTGGATGTGTGTGTATATATGCTGTCTATCTGTGTGTATGTGTTGTATATATACTGAATGTGTGTGTATATATGCTGTACAGCTGTGCGTATGTGTTGTATATACTGGATGTGTATATATGCTGTATAGCTGTGCGGATGTGCTGTATATACTGGATGTGTGTGTATATATGCTGTATAGCTGTGCGGAAGTGTGTTGGTATTTTAAATTTCAGTTTTTTTAATAAGTTACATAAGTTCACTGTTAAGGGGCCCACTGAGGCTCTATCGCCCAGGGGCCCACTGAAACCTGGAGTGGTTTTACAGAAAAAAAGATATGTTATATTGTACCTTTCATTAGCATCTGCTGTGTGACTAGGCAGTTGCCAAAAGGGAGGGTCTGGAAAGGAGCAGTTCTCCCCACCCTTGGGGAACAGCTTCTCCATGTGACCTTTTCAAATATATGAAAACTCCCATCACTTGGCTTAGCGACGCCCCCTGCTCCTCTACAGCCAATCCCGAGTGTGGGGAGTTGTGCATATATTTGAAAAGGTCACATGTTTCCCATGATACATACAGTGAATGTATGAACTGAACTAAGGTTTAGAAATACAATCTTATTGGTGACAATTTATTGTGTAATAACTTTTTCGCTCCTGTTTACAATTTATTGTTCATATAAATTTCATTGTTTATGTATTATGTTTTATATAACATTTAGGCCCCTTCCACACTTGCGTTGCAGATCAAATCAGAGTTTGATCAGGGTGCGATCCGGGTTTGGTCAGTGAAAAACTGACGTTTTGCATCAGAGTTCAATCAGTTTTCAGTCAGAGTTTGTTCAGTGTCTCAGTTTTTCACGTGCATTTTCAATGCAGGTAATGCGTGTGAAATGACTCAGGGCTAAGGTCTATCTTTTCCATGGCAATTGATGCGTGAAAAACGCATTGCACTTGCGTTGGACTTGCATGTGACTCAGAGTGCGATGCGTTTTTGATGCATCTCCATAGACTTGTAAGGTGCGTTTTTACAAAAATTCAAGCCTGAAAAGACCCATTGATTACAGTTAGGAGGTATGACACATGTCCGTGGTACATTATTTGTTTCCTGGATACTAAAGCTGTGTGGGGACTTATTTTATTTCTACTGATATATGAGGCTGAATCATGCTTGGAGTGGCCTGCAGATGAACCAATGAATCCACCAGTGGGCCCCTGAGCTTGGCGGTCCCCCAGATCCTGCATGAATTGTTCAGAACCTTCAGTATGTCATACAGATATTATTCGGAATACAGCATTTTAACCACCCAATATAAATAACATAATCAGACATAAATTATGTACTAACTAGTGTCCTTCCTTCCAGGACTCCACCATCTCAATCACATTGCAGCATCTTACTACTGCCTGAGGCCTGTTACTTTGTGTACATGTATTCCTAGTTCACAGAGCTTAGAGTGATGGCTGCCCTCAGGCCCGGCGTCAGCACCCGGCTGACCCGGGCAAGTGCCGGGGCCCCAAAGCTCCAAAGGGGCCCACCACGACGATGTGGCGCCGTATTACGGGGCCCAGGTTCGCAGATGATCGCAGGAGGTGGGCGGAGAGGTAGTGGGACGGGCCCGGTCCCTTTACCTCCCCTGACTGCTGCTGAAGGAACTTAGCAGCCCCGCCCTGCCCACCTCGCCTGTTGGCGGCCCGCCCTGCGCTCCCCGGACCGCTTTGCGCTCTCCGGCCTGCCCGCTACACCTGCGGCCCGGCCGCGCGCCTTCCGTCTCACCCGGCCGAGCACCTCGAATACAGCCCGGCCTGCCGCCTCATGCCCGACCTGGCAAAGCGCCTCGTGTCTGGCCCGGCCTGCGCGCCTGATGTCCGATCCCACCGCCCTCTCCTACGCGGTCCACTTCACCTTCACCTGCTGCTGAGTCCCGACCAAGTGACATCCAGCTGGGGTGAGTAGAATTGCTACATATGTAAATGCATGTATATGTGTGTGTATGTATGCTGTATATACTGGATGTGTGTGTATATATGCTGTGTATGGTGTATATATGCTGTATACCAGTGTGTATGCTGTATATTCTGGATGTGTGTGTATATATGCTGTATATCTGTGCGTACATGCTGTATATACTGGATGTGTGTGTATATCTGCTGTATATCTGTGCGTATGCGTTGTATATACTGGATATGTGTATATATGCTGTATATCTGTGCGTACGTGCTGTATATACTGGATGTGTGTGTATATCTGCTGTATATCTGTGCGTATGCGTTGTATATACTGGATGTGTGTATATATGCTGTATATCTGTGTGTATGTGATGTATATACTGGATGTGTGTGTATATATGCTGTCTATCTGTGCGTATGTGTTGTATATATACTGGATGTGTGTGTATATATGCTGTACAGCTGTGCGCATGTGTTGTATATACTGGATGTGTGTGTATATATGCTGTACAGCTGTGCGTATGTGTTGTATATACTGAATGTGTATATATGCTGTATAGCTGTGCGGATGTGCTGTATATACTGGATGTGTGTGTATATATGCTGTATAGCTGTGCGGAAGTGTGTTGGTATTTTAAATTTCAGTTTTTTTAATGTCGCTACATAAGTTCACTGTTAAGGGGCCCACTGAGGCTCTATCGCCCAGGGGCCCACTGAAACCTGGAGCCGGCCCTGTGAATAATGTCTACATTTCCATTTTCTATTGTGTGGAAGGACATGGATTGTACAATAAACTGTGTCCACGGATCTAAATGATACAATAAACTGTGTCCACGGATCTAAATTATGAAAAAACTGGGTCCACTGATCTAAATCATGCAATAAACTGGGTCCATTGTTCTAAATTATGGGGAAAAAATTGATCCGAAAAAGAACCTGAAATTAGATACAGGCTTAGACATTATAATTAGTATGGAGACATCTGCAACGTGTTCTTCACACATAATGGGGGTCATTTACTAAGGGCCCGATTCGCGTTTTCCCGACGTGTTACGCGAATATTGCCGATTTCCCCCGGGATTTGGTGCACGTGATCGGATTGTGGCGCATCGGCGCTGACATGCTCGCGATGGAAATCGGGGGGCGTGGCAGAACGAAAACCCGACGGATTCAGAAAAACCGCCACATTAAAAAAAAAATCTGTCGCGGAGCTTGCACTTACCTTCACTCAGCCCGGCTCGGTGAACTCCAGCTCGTTCCGATGCTTTTCAGCGCAGCAGTGCCACCTGGTGCAAGGCGGAGGATCTACCTTAATGAATCCCGAATCCACCGCAGAGAACGTGCCGCTGGATCGCGAATGGACCGGGTAAGTAATTCTGCCCCAATATCCACAGGACATGCCACACCATGTCAGGTACTTAGTTGTCTGTTTATCCACAGATCGTTCTTGGGCCTCATGCACACAAAATTGTGCGGTGTGCTAGCTGTGTTGTTTCATTGTTAGGTTTTCCTGACACACAGAGCATTAGATATACACATCTACTTACTTTGCTCATAGTATTGCTGGCCATAGCTTTCTTTCACTTCTGTGGGCAAATTTTCCCAAAGTTGCTTTATCTGATTTGCATAAAAGTCAACTGAGAGGATTACTGTTGTTTGTTTATCTGATTTGCATAAAAGTCAACTGAGAGGATTACTGTTGTTTGAAAAGCACCTGGTTCTATGATTGAGACTTTCACTCCAAAATCACGCAATTCTCTCCTGTAGATGAAAAAAATCATCAATATTGTTATCGATTTTCAAAACTCCTGTAGATGAAAAAAATCATCAATATTGTTATCGATTTTCAAAAGTATTGTTAACTCCCTCCCGCATATCGGCGTAATAATATGGTGCTGCGGGAACTGACTGGCTCACATGCTTGCTGGAGTATAACACAACTGAAATCCTACTATAACACCACGATTGGAGATCACTCTGATTGTAGGTGTAAAGCCTTTACGTGCCGCAGTCTAGCATAATCCTTTCCATGGCGTCCCAGGCCGCCTGATGCCTCCAGCAGTCAGATCCCTTCAGGTTCTGACTGTAAACTGGATGCACATGCATCTGTATGCACAAACACATCAGAGCATTTTTTTTTTGTTTAAGTCCAAGTGTACAAAAAAGTGCTAAAAAAACCTGTTAAAATAAATAAAAAATAATAAATAAATTACAAGTCCCTAAAATAGCACATCCCAATACAAATACTCAATAAAATACAAAAAACAGAAATACATATTTGTTATCGTTTGTAATCTGTATTACAATGTCCCTTCCTGTGGCCACACCCCTTTGGACCCATATGACACCCCGTGATACAACTCAGCAATATACAGTATAATACCCCCTCTTTTATTTTTACCTCCCTTTACTTCCCTCAGTTTTATTTATCTCCCCAAACTTATGATGCCTAGTCTTTCTGTACTCCTGCCCCCTCCCCTATACCCATATTGTGGCCCCTGTCCTCCACCTCCATTATATTGTAAAAAATGATGTGTGAACAACCACTTCCAAAAAAAGTCTAAAAATACTGGCAATAATGTGATGTTCCCCTATGATATCACTGTTTGATCACCTACATGCCACACCATGTCAGGTACTTAGTTGTCTGTTAATCCACAGATAGTTCTTGGGCCTCATGCACACAAAATTTTGCGGTGTGCTAGCTGTGTCATTTCATTGTTAGGTTTTCCTGACACACAGAGCATTAAATATACACATCTACTTACTTTGCTCATAGTATTGCTGGCCATAGCTTTCTTTCACTTCTGTGGGCAAATTTTCCCAAAGTTGCTTTATCTGATTTGCATAGAAGTCGACTGAGAGGATTAGCATTGTTTGGAAAGCACCTGGTTCTATGATTGAGACTTTCACTCCAAAAACACCACGATTGGAGATCACTCTGATTGTAGGTGTAAAGCCTTTACGCGCCGCAGGCTAGCATATTCCTTTCCATGGCGTCCCGGGCCGCCTGATGCCTCCAGCAGTCAGATCCCTTCTGGTTCTGACTGTAAACTGGATGCACATGCATCTGTATGCACAAACACATCAGAGCATTTTTTTGTTCAAGTCCAAGTGTACAAAAAAGTAAAAAGTGCTAAAAAAACCTGTTAAAATAAATAAAAAATAATAAATAAATTACAAGTCCATAAAATAGCACATCCCAATACAAATACTCAATAAAATACAAAAAACAGAAATACATACCCCCCCCCCACATATTTGTTATCGTTTGTAATCTGTATTACAATGTCCCTTCCTGTGGCCACACCCCTTTGGACCCATATGACACCCCATGTGGGTGTTACCGGTAAGTCTTTGCTGCGATATGCAGCAAAGACTTACCAGCTATGGAGAGGGCTCAGCCCGTGAGCCCTGTCCATGCACCCGCAGCCGACCCATGACGTGCTATTACGCCACGGGTCGTTAAAGGGTTAAAACGCATGCGTTTTTTATATTTGCTGTACGTTTTGTGCTTTGAACCTGTTTATCTCCATTTCTAGAAGTGTAGGCAGCTGAGAAACAGATTAAAACCAGCCAAACTCATGGTACACATTCAAAACCCCATGCTTTAAAACGGTCCAAAAACACAATGCGATCTCCATGAAGTTTCTTAACCCCTTAAGAACCAAGCCATTTTTTGTTTTTGCATTTCCATTTTTCACTCCCCACCCTCAAAAATCTAAAAAGTTTTTTTTATTTTTCCCTGTAAAGAGCTCTGTGATGGCTTGTTTTATAATGTTTTCCTACATTTACAAAAATTAAAACCTCCTGTACAATAATTTTTTTTATCTTCTGGCACTAATAACCACAGAGCTGTGAGTGGTGTAATTTTTTGCGACTTTTGATGAAGTTTTCAATGTTTCTATTTTTATGACTGTACAACTGTAAATATTTATATTTTTCGAAATGGCAAAAAAGTGCTATTTTCGAATTTTGGCTCTATTTTCCTTTACGGGGTTAAACACAGTGAAAACCCATTATTATTTTGATAGACGCGGTGATAGCTAATTTGTTTAGGGAAAATGGGGTGATTAGAATTTTTAGTTTTTTTAACACGTTAGCGACGCTAGACGATATAGATCGTCTTTTTCCGCGAGTACTTCGCGCAAAAAGACGATCTATATCGTCATACGTTGAAACTGTCACCATGTGTAAACACATGGTGACAAGTCCGTGACGACAGCTGTCCTGGCAATAATGTGATGTTCCCCTATGATATCACTGTTTGATCACCTGTAGGTGGAACAGTTGCCACTAAGTGCCTGAGTGTCAAGGAAGGGAAGATAATATGATATGGTAATATACACTCTTCCCGTTTACTCAGTAGGGCGCTACCTGCAACTACCAAGAAGGCCACTAGATGACAACAAAGTACTGTTTACAGAGAAATATTGCAAAGTCATTGATTTATATATTAGCTGCGCAGACTTCACTGCTGTTGGTGTAAGACTGACGGCCTCTCACTGGGGGATTCTTCCCAGCCTCTCAGGCAGGGGCGTAACTACAGCGGAAGTAGCCATAGCAGTCAGTGGACCCGTCATCCGACCTGACACAATAAAGAATGGAGGATGTGCACCATTATATCTATATTGTACTGCACATGTCCAGCATAATATGTATATAACATATACTGTGATGTATATATGCGTTATCTGTGATGTGCATATGGTGTCTGTATACACTGTATGTGAGTATGTTGCATATGGCACTGTATGTATGTGTATATGCACAGGAGTCTATTTATATGTGTGAGTATACTAATATGTATATTTTTTTATGTGGGAAGGGGGGCCCCATGCAGTAGCCTGCTAGGGAGCCCTGTCTCTCCTTGTTACGCCACTTCTCTCAGGTACCTAGTAACAGGGATACCAGAACATCATCACTAGAGATGAGCGAGCACTAAAATGCTCGGGTGCTCGTTATTCGAGATGAACTTTTCCAGATGCTCGAGTGCTCGTCTCGAATAACGAGCCCCATTGAAGTCAATGGGAGACTCGAGCATTTTTCAAAGGGACTATGGTTCGGGAATAAAATGTGTTAATTAATTGAAAAAGAATGTCTTCTGATTTTTTTATGGGGAAGGGGGCCCCATGCAGAAATCTGCTATGGGGCCCAGCCTCTCTTAGTTACGCCCCTGCACCAGGTCATTCCCAGGCGCGACCCGTCTGCGGTGGCAGCAGAAGACAGTCTCGTATGCGAGGTCAAGTCCAAATCCGGGGTCAGTAACGGGAGGTCCAGGCAGGTGGGAACGGGAACACAGGCACACGGAACACAGCAACACGGAGGAACTCGGGTAACACGGCTACACAGGAGCGGAGACACACAGGAACGCAGGAATACACAGGAACGCAGGAATACACAGGAACGCATGAATAATCACCAGGAAGCTTTCTCTTAGGCTGTAAGGCACAAAGATCCGGCAGGGAACACAGGAAGAGGCAGGATTCTTAAAGGTGTGGTGTTCAACCAGTGCACCATTATCGGTGCGCTGGCCCTTTAAATTTTTGGCAGGAGCCGCGCGCCCTAGGAGGCGGGGACACGCGCGCACGGCAGTCCGGGGAAGAGCAGGAGCCGGGAGAGGTAAATGAGACCGGGCAGCAGCAGGGGCACACGGAGGAGCATGGATGCGTCCGCGATCCGAGACAGGGATCGCGGGAGCACCCGTGACAAACACACTTCAAAGTTATGACAAAATGTCAGATTCTAAAAATAGGGCACGTTCGGGAAGGTAAAAACATTGGCAGCAAGGGATTAATATACTGCTTCCCTTATTTGCCATGTCTTTAATAGGGATCACAGACCTGGCAAACATCTAACATAAAAGTAACAGGATAGAAAATCCTATGACAGTAAATTTTTATTGATGTTCATCTGCTCCAAGTCTTACACAAACTCACCTTAAAGTATCAGAGAAAGCCTCTACGCCATACTTCGACATGCAATATGCACCACCAACTATAGCCAATCTTCCCAAAGCACTAGATACGTTGACGATACGTCCTTGAGCTTTCCTTACAAGAGGCAGTAGATGTAGGGTCACGTCTATCATACCAATCAAATTCACATTTATGACTTTTACAAAATCTTCCTTTTTTTGCCATTCATTGGGAGTAAAGGCATTTATGCACCCGGCATTATTAACCAAACCCCAGAGCCCTGTGATGAAGAAAAAATAGAGGTGGTAAACTAGTTAATAAAAACATTTTAGTAGAGGCGCATTAGGTCTTCAGTTCTACAATTGCATTCCTCCAGCACCTTAAATTTGTTCACCTCAAATTGAATGAAGGCCTTCAATTTCTTATTAAACCACTTCAATATAATATGCTAACAGAACCCAAAACCTACAAGAAATGTCACCATGTCACTTTATATTTACAATACGAGGAAAATATTGACAATGGTAAAGGAAAACCCTTTTGTTAAAAAAAAATCCTAAATAATCATTGTAAGATCATCATACCATATTTAACTAATGTCCTCAAAATGCTAAAAGTATGCAAACTATCAAGTAAATAAGGAAAAACAAATAATTACCTTCATTCCCAACTATTTTTGACACCCTTTCAGCAGCAGAGCTGACAATTTTGCTGTCGGTAACATCCAGTATGATGGTTTGCAGTCTACTAGAGGTCTCTTTCTTTAGGTTCTCTGCCCCATCTTCGGTCAGACAAGCAGCCAGGACCTTCATTCCACGTTTGTCTAGTTGCTTTGCCAGCAAATTTCCAAATCCAGTGTCACATCCGGTGATAAAAACATATTTCCCTGTGATATTATCCAGGATCATACTTTGTCTGTACCATCTATACAAGAACAGCAGCAGGAATACCACCAGCACAAGGAGCCACATGATCAGTAAGGCAGCTGTATCCTGCAATAAAATTCAATTATTTAGATCTCTCTCTATAAAAGAGCAATAAGAACACATATATGAAGTGGAATATATAGTTTTTGTCAGGCTTCTGGGGTAGTGAACCCCCTGGACTACCGCGGACAATGACACAAGCTGACACCTGGGACCGGAATCTAAGTGGCACCCGGTTTTCACCAGAGCCACTGGAAAGCAGGTTGGTCTTGCTGTGGCGTGGTGCCACCAGGTCGTTCCACAGGCGCGACTTGTCCGCGGTGGCAGCCAAGGTCGAGTTACAAAGTTGGCAGGCAATCTAGTGGTCGGGGACAGGCAGGAGGTCAAGACAGGTGGCAAAGGTTCAGGGTCAGAGAAGGCGCAGGTCAGGGCTTTTAAAAAATCCTGGGAAATGGCCAGCACCGATCAGCCATGCTCTGGCCCTTTAGATTTGCGTGCGCCCTAGGGAGCAGGAACACGAGTGCTGGGAAGCTGGGACGGGAGTAGGAGTGTGGAGAGGTGAGTGAGGATGGGGGAGTGGCGGCCGCCACGGAGCGGGGCACTGGTGCACCTGCGACCCAATATGTGGGTCGCAGGAGCACCGGTGAAAGTTCTTAGCTGGACATACAGATCTCCACCTGCCCTCAAAGTTTCTAGGGTTTGTTTAGATGTTGGTGGTCTGAGTTGAGGTTCTAGTTCAAAAGAAGGCGTTTTTGGTCTGAGGTGTTTAATAGGGATGTAGCAGTGACATTCCATCATAGGTGCAGCAAGATGCTGTGGTAACCATGCTGATTCAGTATACCTTCAATTTTGAATAAATCCCCAACAGTGTCACCAGCCAAGCACCCCCACACCATCACACCTCCTCCTCCATGCTTCACAGTGGGAACCAGGCATGTGGAGTCCATTCGTTCACCTTTTCTGCGTCACACAAATAGATGGTGGTTAGAACCAAAGATCTCAAATTTGGACTCATCAGACCAAAGCACAGATTTCCAGTGGTCTAATGTCCATTCCTTGTGTTCTTTAGCCCAAACAAGTCTCTTGTGCTTGTTGCCTGTCCTTAGCAGTGTTTTCCTAGCAGCTATTTTATCATGAAGGCTGCTGCACACAGTCTCCTCTAACCAGTTGTTGTACAGAAGTGTCTGCTGCTATACCTCTGTGGACCTCTGTGTGGCATTGCCCTGGTCTGTAATCTGAGCTGCTGTTCACCTGTGATTTCTGAGGCTGGTGACTCGGATGAAATTATCCTTTTTAGCAGAGGTGACTCTTGGTCTTCCTTTCCCGGGGCGGTCCGCATGTGAGCCAGTTTCTTTGTAGCGCTTGATGGTTTTTGCAACTGCAATTGGGGACACTTTCAACGTTTTCCCAATTTTCTGGACTGACGGATCTTCAGTCCAAAAATTAATCAAAGCAAAAGGTGGCTACTTTGAAGAGCCTAGAACATAAGATAGATTTTCCATTGTTTCACACTTTTTTGTTAAGTAGATAATTCTGCATGTGTCAGTTCATAGTTTTGATGCCTTAAGTGTGAATCATCAATTTTTATAGTCATGAAAATACAGAAATTAGAAATACTGAATATTTAGTTATTTGACCATTGGTGGACTTTTTCTATATATGTTGTCTTAAATGGATTTGTTTTACGTAATCTAATAAACGGTTATTTTATGCTTTCAACATTTTGTTTTTTGTTTCCCTTTTTTGTGGTGCTATGTGATTTTAAGAACAATCTATTTGATTTAGTGAGGGTACATTGTGTTTGTGCCCCCTATTGCTTGTATTGTTGTTCATGCAATTAAGGAACTAGCAACATGTAAGAACATGCCTCTCATAGTGTATGTATGTAACTGTAATATTAACTCTAAGTGTGTGTCATAATTTCCGGAAAACTATATACAAAATAATTTCTCCCCAGGGGCTCAATAAAGTACTATAGTACTGTATCATATTTGATAAAGGAGTTGAGAATTGAGGTTTTGTCAATTCCAGAGGATGGCTTATTTATATCCAACCTGCTTGTTCTGTGCAAAATCCATAAGCACCCAGTCCAGTCCTTCATACATCACAGGATTAGCATATAACCATTGCAGATACTTAAATATGAGCTTAAATATAAATACTTAAGTATACTCAACATCCACAATTTAATATATGCATGACAAAAATATCTATCTTTCATCTATCTACCTATCTATCTCCTATCTATTATCTATCTATCCATCAATCAATCTTCTATCTTTCATATCTATTTATCTTCTATTATGTATGTAGTTATCATCTATCTACTTTCCCATATTACAGATTGCCATGGTACTGTTTGTAAACTACAAAGTGTTATTATTGTACAGGACTAAAGGAGCCTCTTACTGAATGTGACTGTTCATAAAATAGTTTTATTTTGGGACCCCACTTTTAGTTTTGCCCATGGCCCCACTTTGTCTAAAACCAGCCCCACTGATGAGTCCCACTGTCTTGCACTGGAGCAAGTATCCTTTACTATTGCAATGGGCTACTGCTAATTTACCATATTATGGTTGTATTGTATACTGTTATCAATGTAAAGCTGCCAAGAAGTATATAATGTAGGTAGGTACTGTTACATTTAGAAAACGTGTTCACTGTAATGTAAATTTATTGCTCCTAACTTATACCTGAAACAAGAAATAGGTCTCTCCGGTTTAGCCTATCATCCTGCAATGTTGAAACTTGTTTTATTGTATTTTTGGATACAATATAAACAAACTGCAATAGAAAGACACGTATGTGCTTAATAGAAGAAAGCACAACAAATTGGGGCTCATTTACCAAGGGCTCTGCGGCCGCACTTTCGTAGGGTTTCCCGACTTTTTCCGTTTTGCGCCAAATTCCGCGGGGATTTCGGCGCACACGATCGTATTTCGGCAACCGCGCCGGCTTTCACGCGACATGCACCGGGGAGAAGATGGTGAACTCCGGTGGACCTCGGCGCAGCAGTGACACCTGCAGGAAGTTGGACGCACGAGCTTGCTGAATCGTCGGAAGACCCGAATCCTCCTCAGAGAACGCACCGCGGGATCGCGACAGGACCGGGTAAGTAAATGAGCCCCATTGTGTCGATGGCTTGTCACAATATCTTCTCTCCTTCTATGGGATTATCTGAATCACAAACACTGGCAGGAAGAAGACCAGCCTTGAGTTTTCTACAACCATAAAAAACTAAGTCGTGTACATGAACCCCTATAACAGTGGTGGCGAACCTATGGCACGCGTGCCAGAGAGGGCACGCAGAGCCCTCTCTGTGGGCACGCGCACCGGTGCCTGAACCACTGCCGCAGGCTCACTGGAACTGAACCTGCTCAGCCGATCTTCCTGCTGTGGAGGTGTCAGGTCTCTATGGAGTGTCCTGTGTGAGAGCGCTGCTGTCTGCTCACAGCCTACACATGCCTCAGCAGGCAGCAGCACGGAGCTGGCCACAGAAGTCAGAGGTTGCATGTGGGCGGAGTCACTGACGCTGGACACTCACACAGCGTCTCCTTCCTCAGCCCCTGCTGTCCTCCCGCCTGTCAGCAGGAAGAACTGAAGGTGAGAGAACGATGCAGCACAGGAGTCCTGGATGTGAGATGGCTGCTGGGTGATGGGCGGTGACTGCTGGGTGATGGGAGATGGCTGCTGGGTGATGGGAGATGACTGCTGGGTGATAGATGCTGGGTGATGGCTACTGGGTGATGGCTGCTGGGTGATGGGAGGTGACTGCTGGATGATGGGAGGTGGCTGCTGGGTGATGGGTGATGACTGCTGGGTGATGGGAGGTGACTGCTGGGTGATGGATGCTGGGTGATAGATGCTGGGTGATGGCTGCTGGGTGATAGATGCTGGAAACTAAGGGCTGAGATTCATCTACAAAACACATCTATATACAGGCAGTCCCCTACTTAAGAACAACCAACTTACAGATGACCCCTAGTTACAAACGGCCCTCTGGATGTTGGTAATTTACTGTACTTTATCCCTAGGCTACAATATTCAGCTGTAGGAGTTATCAAAGGTCTCATGACAACCCAACACTTTTAAAATACAATTGTCATAGAGACAAAAAAAATTCTGTCTGGGGTTACAATTATAAACCATATAGTTCCAACTTACATACAAATTCAACTTAAGAACAAAACTATAGAACCTTTCTTGTACATAACTCGGGGACTGCCTGTAGTGGTAAAAATAATATATGGTACAACTTAATTAAATAAAAGCAACCTAAATTTTCAATTTAGAAAATTAATTCCGGTATAGTACTTTACACTAAAAACAAGAGGCTGCAATGTTATTTTCAAAACACAGCATAAGGTGTTCCGGTGTCTAATCCACAATGTATAAAATACAAAGGAAAACTATGTGTATGGGGCAAGTACTCCAGGTAAGTAACAAATAAACACTGGCTTAAAGATTTTACAGACAGTTGCAGCTTTAAAGAATAAATTCTAATCAAAATCAAGCATGATAAACCAGGGATACTTGTTTAAAAATCCAGGCACTGTAACTGTGGTAATCTTAAATTTGTTATTCATATCCTTCCTTCTAAAATAAACTTTTACAATTATGCAAATGAGTCGGAAGGGCTCTGGACATTACCAGAACGCTTCAGTGTTGCAGCTTAATAGGCTGTAACACTGTCTGTCCCTCCTTCTGCCTGATGTAATCTCTCTGCAGCACACATTGGGAGGGGGAAACTGTAACAGTTAGTGAATCAAAAACATAGAGGGACTCTGGTAATGTCCCCCAGAGCCCTCCTGTCTGATTAATATAATTTTAAAGTTGATTTTATAAGAAAGAAGCCATTGATTAACAAATATAAGAAGATTAACACGTTAGCGACGCTAGACGATATAGATCGTCTTTTTCCGTGAGTACTTCGCGCAAAAAGACGATCTATATCGTCATACATTGAAACTGTCACCATGTGTAAACACATGGTGACAAGTCCGTGACGACAGCTGTCAACGACAGCGGATCGTCACGGACATCGGGCCAGGGACCTATCACAGCCGTCCCTGCCCGACAATCACTGTGATTGGTCAGGGGATCCAGCCTGACCAATCACTGTTAAAGAGGGAGGGGAGTGCTGGTTCCCGGGTCTGATTCTGTCATGTTTCGTGACAGAAGTGACAGGATCAGAGCCGTGAACCGAAGCTCTGTCCGCTCAGTGTGTGGAAAGTTCCCCCTCACATACAAATACCCCCTAAAACCCAATCCGACCCCCTCCACACCCCTGTTCTTCATCTTTATTCAGTGTGACAGCCGGAGCTGTCATTTTTTTTTTTTGTGTGATCAGGGCTAGTGATTAGGGCTAGTGATCAGGGCTAGTGATCAGGAATAGTGATTAGGGCTAGTGATTAGGGCTAGTGATTAGGGCTAGTGATCAGGGATAGTGATTAGGGATAGTGATTAGGGATAGTGATCAGGGCTAGTGATCAGGGTAGTGATCAGGGCTAGTGATTAGGGACAGTGATTAGGGCTAGTGATTAGGGCTAGTGATTAGGGCTAGTAATTAGGGATAGTGGTTAGGGCAGCAGAATATCTATAGTGATTAGGGTCAGCGATTAGGGTTAGTGATCAGGGCTAGCGGTTAGGGATATATACTGTATACACAAAAGCAGTATATAAAATCGTACGTTTTTACATATACTTACATATACTTACACCTACACAGACCTACACAGACCTTCCCTTCCTGTGCTGACATTTCAGTTACTGTTTCTTGTTTTATCATAAAATGTAAAAAAATATAAAAAAAATATAAAAAACTAAAAAAATACAAAAAAAAATATAGGAGCAGATTTATCAAGTGTCTGAAAGTCAGAATATTTCCAGTTGCCCATGGCGACCAATCACAGCTCCCCTTTGAAATATTCATGAGCACTGGTAAAATGAAAGCTGAGCTGTGATTGGTTGCCATGGGCAACTGGAAATATTCTGACTTTCAGACACTTGATAAATCTGCCCCATAGTTTCTAGTTTTATAGATATAGGGGCACATTTACTAAGGGTCCGCAGCCGCGAATCCGTCGGGTTTTTCCCAAATATTTCCTCTTTGCGGTGTAGTTCACGGAATTGTGGCGCACGCGATCGATTTTTGGCGCAATTGCGCCGACTTTCGCGCAACAGGAATCGGGGGGCGTGGCCACTGGACAACCCGAAGGATTCGGAAAAACTGCGGAATTTAAAAAGCCATTTGTGTCGCAAGATCAAGCACTCACATACACCAGAAAAAAGCAGGTGAACTTCGGTGGACCTCGGCGCAGCAGCGACACCTGGTGAATATCGGCGCACGGACCTTACTGAATCCCAGCAGAACCCGAATCAGCGTCGGAGAACCCGCCGCTGGATCGCGACTGGACCGGGTAAGTAAATGTGCCCCATAGTATCAGTTTAGTACTATAGGGGTACATTATTACATATACTTACACCTACATAGATCTTCAGCGTTTGAATCCCTTCCTGCGCTGACGTTTCAGTTAGTTTTTTGCTTTATCATAAAATTAAAAAACCTATTAAAAAATACTAAAAAAACTAAAAAAATACAAAAAAAATATAGTTTCTAGTTTTATAGATATAGTATCAGTTTAGTACTGTTGGGGTACATTATTACATATACTTACACCTACACAGATCTTCAGCGTTTGTATCCCTTCCTGCGCTGACGTTTCAGTTAGTTTTTTGTTTTACCATAAAATAAATAAAACTATTAAAAAAATGCTAAAAAACAAAAAACATACATAAAAATATACTTTCTAGCATGGCTAAATGGGTGTATTCTGCAGATGAGGCCTATGCCTTCATGTGTTCAGATACAGACACTGCAAGTGATGAAGAACGCTTTCTAATGTCCTCCTCTAGTGACAGTGATGAACCCTCACAAAGGCGCAGTAGGCAGCATGAAGAGCAGTCAAGTGACCCAGGTTGGGAGCCCCCAAATATGTTTTCTCCCCAAATTCCAGCATTCAGTTCCAACCCAGGAATAAATATTAATACAGATGGGTACAAGGAACTTGATTTTTAGACCTAATGGTTACACAGACAAATCTGTATGCAGAACAGTTTCTGGCCGGTCACCCCACATCTTATTATGCTAGAAGCCAGAGTTGGCACCCCACTAATGCCACAGAATAAAAAAAATTCTGGGGGCTCTTTCTTAATATGGGACTTGTTAAAAAGCCTAGCATCCGGTCATATTGGTCCAGTGACGTTTTATACCACACACCAATGTACAGGGCTGTAATGACAAGACCACGTTTTGAGGCGCTGTTAAAATTTCTGCATTACAGTGATAATAGTCAGTGTCCTGCTGCTGGTGACCATGCCCAAGACCGATTGTACAAAATTAGGCCAGTAGTGACTCATTTTAATGAGAAATTTATGGAAGTTTAT
Source organism: Engystomops pustulosus (assembly GCA_019512145.1). Classification (NCBI taxonomy): domain Eukaryota; kingdom Metazoa; phylum Chordata; class Amphibia; order Anura; family Leptodactylidae; genus Engystomops; species Engystomops pustulosus. Next base: position 107,896 of record WNYA01000664.1, read on the forward strand.
GTGTGATCAGGGCTAGTGATCAGGGCTAGTGATCAGGGCTAGTGATTAGGGATAGTGATAAGGGATAGTGATCAGTGATAGTGATCAGGGCTAGTGATCAGGGCTAGTGATTAGGGCTAGTGAGTAGGGACAGTGATTAGGGCTAGTAATTGGGGATAGTGATTAGGGATAATGGTTAGGGCTGCTGAATATCTATAGTGATTAGGGTCAGCGATTAGGGTTAGTGATCAGGGCTAGCGGTTAGGGATATATACTGTATACACAAAAGCAGTATATAAAATCGTAGGTTATTACATATACTTACACCTACACAGACCTTCAGCGTTTGTATCCCTTCCTGCGCTGACATTTCAGTTACTGTTTCTTGTTTTATCATAAAATTTTAAAAAAATATAAAAAAAATACTAAAAAAATACAAAAAAAATATAGTTTCTAGTTTTATAGATATAGTATCAGTTTAGTACTGTAGGGATACATTACTACATATACTTACACCTACACAGATCTTCAGCGTTTTGTATCCCTTCCTGTGCTGACGTTTCAGTTAGTTTTTTGTTTTATCATAAAATAAAAAAACCTATTAAAAAAATACTAAAAAACTAAAAAAATACAAAAAAAATATAGTTTCTAGTTTTATAGATATAGTATCAGTCTAGTACTGTAGGGGTAACATTATTACATATACTTACACCTACACAGATCTTCAGCGTTTGTATCCCTTCCTGCGCTGATGTTTCAGTTAGTTTTTTCTTTTATCATAAAATAAAAAAACCTATTAAAAAAATACTAAAAAAATAAAAAAATACAAAAAAATATAGTTTCTAGCATGGCTAAACGGGTGTATTCTGCGGAGGAGGCCTATGCCTTCATGTGTTCAGATACAGACACTGCAAGTGATGAAGAACACTTTCTAATGTCCTCCTCTAGTGACAGTGATGAACCCTCACAAAGGCGCAGTAGGCAGAGTGAAGAGCAGTCAAGTGACCCAGGTTGGGAGCCCCATAATTCAAGCTACTTTCCATAGCATGGTTATGGAGAAACAGTAGATTTAACTGTGCTAAATCTACTTGCATGTTTATTAGTTTTGCCTGTTTAATAGTATTATAGGAAGTAAACTACCTCTTAACTCCTGACAAGCAAATGTAGTATTGTGCAGAGTACTTTATAAACTTCCCATTACTATATTTTCTATTTTACAGTGCTTTTAGCTCTTTGGTGCACCAGGTGCAGGACCATGCCTGTTGGTGCAATTGCGTTCTTCTTTATTTTATGCTTCTCTGAACCAACCAGAAGGTGCGCCTTCTAACATAGACCATCACAAATTGCAGAAAGGAGTTGTAAAAAAAAAAAAAATGGTTTACCAAAAGATGTGACCACTTCCCTGGAACACTGAAAAGCTAATTTTCAGAAAGATAAAAACATACAGGAAATGTGTGTAAGAAAAGTGCTCTACACAATGCTGGATTTCCTTGTGGGTGAGTTAGGAGATGGGAGATCAGATCAGATCAATTTCCCCAAAATAGTAAAGATGTAAAAAGGGTAATATGGGTAAAGAGCTTAACCCATTGCGGAGAATCAATTTTGAGTACCACTTGAAATGTAGGAATTATGATTTAACTCGTTATTTATTAATTTTGGATGGTCCACTATTAAACTGCACTTATCATGTATTTATAACGAAGGATATAAGAGCATACAGAGAGCATGCCATGAAATTGTTGCTTGTCCGTATTTTGAGAAAGGGTTGAGTACCTGAAATGAGTTAATTTTACACTTTATTGTAATTTTATTCTACTTGGTTTTATTACCTGAAATAAAGTGTTTTTTTTCTACTCTGCATATTTGGAAGCTTATGGTTTGCATTTCATGCCCAACACTAGCTATTTTTTCTTTTATGAAGCTTGTTAAACCCCTAATTGTTTTAAAAGGGTCAAAACAAAATCTGGGGCAATTTTGAAATTAAAATTTGGCTAAATTAATGTGCTTTTCAAAGAAATTACACATTCTCGGTGAATAAAATACTATAACACTCTACAAAGGTTTGATATGCAATTTCTTCAGAGTATTCCAATAACCCATATGTTTGGCTTAAATAGCTGGTTTACGGCTTATTTTTTATGTGTTGAGTTGTTCTTTTCAGTTGTACCATTTGTTTTTTTTTTTTGTAATTTTTTGTGTTTTTTTTACTTTAGTTATGTAAAGGGAATGTTGGTGCTTAGGGGACATTTACTTTAATTAATTATTTTTATTCACAGGTTAGCTTGAACAAGCAATGCTCTGATCACTTGTTCAAGCTCTTCACTTAACAAAGTGTAATACAGATGTATTACAGTGTGTTATGTAACCCACTTAGCAGACTCAGTGGCTCAGTCTGTTACAGCTGGGTCCTGACGGGTTTTCGGAGGACATCACAGAGCCCGGGGGCTCTGACCAAACCCTGGGGCTGCCATCGGAGCAACAGAACCCCCTTTCCCCTGTAAGCGGCGTGGGTAGGGTCTGATAAGTGTAAGGGTTGTATGGTGTGTAAGGGGTTATATCCAATCGCAGGTGTTAGAGATGGGTGTCAGCTGTAACATACGGCTGACACCCATAGCTTTTGGGACCAGCTCAGTTCAGAAGTTGGTGCCAGAAGTATGATGTAATAGTATTTCAAAATGCAGGAACTCACCTCCCGCCATGCAGTACTATTACTAGAAATGAGCGAGTATACTCGTCTGAGTATACTGCTCGGTCGAGTATTAGCATACTCGGACTGGTTCGTTACTCGGACGAGTATCTCGCCGACTCGAGTTCGAGCATTAAATTAATAAAAGACAGTGAAGAACAGTGTTTACACTATTCTTCAACACATAACACATGTTTCCAGATGTTTTAATGGTAAGAATACATAAAAAAAACACTATTCTTCACTTTACAGGTGTTCGCGCGTGTCTCAGCTGAATTCGGAGATGTGCGCCGCACATCACCAATGTAAAGAATAGTGTTATTTGAATGCGTTCTGCACTTAAATGCTCGTGTTTTGACTGTTTTTATTCTATTCTTCACATTGCTGATGTTAGCGCGTATCTCCGAACTTAGCAGGAGACATGCGCGAACATCTGCAAAGTGAAGAATAGAATAAAAACAGTGCAAACAGTGAAAACACGAGCATTTAAGTGTGGAACACATTGAAATATCCCTATTCTTCACATTGCTGATGTGCGCGCACATCTCCGACATTATCGGAAGACTTGCGCTAACATCTGCAAAGTGAAGAATAGAATAAAAACAGTTAAAACAGTGAAAACAGTGAACACAGGACCATTTAATTGCAGAACACATTAAAAGAACACTATTCTTCACATCCAGATGTTCGGCGCACATCTCCGAACTTAGCGGGAGACACGCGCGAACACCTGTAAAGTGAAGAATAGTGTTTTTTTAATGTATTCTTACAATTAAAACATCTGGAAACATGTGGAATGTGTTATTATTTACTGTTCTTTTAATGTGTTATGTTAGTGAAAAAATGCTTGGGTCTCCCATTGACTTTAATGGGGCTCGTTATTTAGTACGAGCACTCGAGCATCGGGAAAAGTTCGTACCGAATAACGAGCACCCGAGCATTTTAGTGCTCGCTCATCTCTAACTATTACGTCAAATGTTGGGAAGGAGAATAAAAGACATTTTGCAGTTGATTTAAGGATTTAAGAAATTTAATCATGTGGTTTTAAGTCATTCTAACAGCTAACAGAAGCAACAGTAGAAACTGTATTCATTTGAATTATTTTTTTCTGTAAGAATAAGACAAGTAATGACATGTCTACAATATAGTCAGTAAAAGGATGTTGACATGGTATATTTTTGACAGTGTGGAAGTGTTGATTAAGCTGCAGTGGAAAGAATATTGTTTTTTTTATTATTTATTTGAAGTTATGTGCTCTTATCGGCATTCGCTTTTTACATTTTTTTTTTTTTTTTTTTTTGGTTTTCAAAGAGCTTTATTGTAAAGATATATTTTACATGGACATATTGTTTCCAAAAGTTAGGAGTTTACAAAAAATAGTTTTACATTTTATCTGGTAGCTTTCCTTTTTTACAACTTTGGTATGTCTTATATAGTTGACGGTGGGAGAGGGGGATAAGGGTGGGGGGGAGGGGGGGAGGGGTCGGATTGTCCTTTTCCTGTCTCATGACGCGAAGTCCGATATACTTAGCGGAGGCAATAATAGAGAGGGATAGGGGGGGGGTGAGGGAGGGGTAAGAATGGGCAAAAGGGGAAAGTTACAAGTGATAGTCCTGGAGGTTAGTTTTACAACTGTTTGTCTAGAGTATATTTAGTAAGTTTATAACAATGTACAAACTTCAACCATTAACTGCAAACTACACAGGTAACCACTTAGTCATCTAGTTACTGCCACACTCGAGGGCAGTTTGTTTCTAGCTGATCCACGTCTCCATTTCCATCTAATATGAAATATTCTCATTTAGGTTGATTCTGCTTATTGTTATCTTATGGCAATGATCATTCCTTTCTTTCATTTAGGGTCTAGGTGTGTATTATGTTGGCTAATGATACACCACAGAAGAGGTCTCGGTCAGCTCCTGTATTTGATCCAGCTTTCCCATGTCTTCAAAAAGACTTCGTGTGTCCTTTCTGTCCAACTGGCTATTTCTTCTAGCCTGTATATCTGATCCATTTTATCTCTCCACTCCTGTGTCGTAGGCGGAGAATCGCTTAGCCAGTGTAGTGGGATTAGGGATTTGGCAGCTTGTATCATTATTGTAGGGAGATGGTTTTTCCTAGGTTTCCATGTTTTGTTCGGAAGCCATAGTAGCACAGATTCCGGTGTGAATTTGATGTTTAGTTTCGTAATGGTGTTTATGGTACGCGATATCTTATCCCAGAATGGTTTAATTTGGGGACATGTCCAGAATATGTGTAGGTGAGACGCTCCTGTTAGGTTACATCTCCAGCATTTGCTGTGCGGAACCAGCCCCATCCGTTGAAGGGTAACAGGTGTTCTATGCCACCTTGTTAAAATCTTGTAGGAATTTTCCTGAATTTTCGTACATCTAGAAAATCCATGGGAATTGGACATAATCTTTCGGATGTCGCTTTCCGAAATTGTTAATCCTAAATCATTTTCCCATGCTAGTATATGGGCTGGTTTGTGTCCATGGTTCTCTAAAGTTACCAATTGATGGTAAAACTTAGATAGCAGGTGTCTAGTGCTAGTTGTGTCTAGTATTTGTTCCTCTAGCCAGGATGTTTCCAGGTTGGACTTATTCATTGCAGCTATTTGTTTACACAATGACGCAATGTCAAGTTTGTGTATGAAGTGTATGTTGGGAAGTATTCTATTTAGGAAGCTTAGTAAAGTGTCTGGATTGTCTGCTAATTCCACAAGTTCTTTTGTAGTTAGGCTTTTTAGAAAATCCCATGCCCCTGAAATTGATTTAGTATTCCTAGCGCCAATATATGGTATTAGATTAGCAGGCATGGCTGATGATATGGTGTGCGGCTTTGGCGCGAATTGTCTTGCGGTTGTTAGAGTTCCTTTAGAGATATCGTTTTGGAACTTAGGGATCCAACTCGATGTAGTATCCCAAGCCCACGCCAATGTGTTCGCCTGAAGGAGAGCTTGTTCTATGTCTGTTCCTAGGATGTTAGTGTTTTTGTTATTTAATTGTACCCATCTTCTCAAATGGATTGCTAGGTAGTATTTTTTAGGATCTGGGAGACCTATACCTCCTTCTTTCTTAGGTTGTATCAGCCTATTGTATGCTAATCTCGAGCTTCCTCCTTTCCATAGGAATTTCCTAAATAGGGATCTTATGGATGAAAAGAAGTTGATGGGTAGATGTATAGGAATCATCTGCATCAAGTATAAGAGTTTGGGCATTATGAACGTTTTTAGGAGATTTTTCCTTCCTAACCAGGACATGAGGGGCGCATTTATTGATTTTAGTTGTTGATCTATCTGTGATAGTAAGGGGAGGTAGTTTTCTTTATACATTGAGGAGGGGTTGTTGGGGATGTAAACCCCCAAGTATTTAATTTTTGCTGATTGCCATGCAATTTGGTAGTGACTCTTCAAATATGTGATGTGTGACGTTGGTGCCGTAATGTTTAGTGCTTCAGATTTACTGAAGTTAATTTTAAAATTTGAGATATGACCAAATGTTTCCATAAGGTGGAAGATATGGGGGAATGCCGTCTTGGGATTTGTGACCATTATTAGGAGGTCATCTGCGAATGCTGCGTTTAAATGTATGTTGGGGCCGACTTTTATCCCCTGTATTTGGGGATGTTCTCTAAGGGCCTGGAGTAGTGTTTCCATTACTAACACAAATAGGGATGGTGATAGTGGACACCCTTGTCTTGTGCCATTTAAGATGTTGAAGGATTCGGAATATGTGCCGTTTACTTTAATTCTAGCACTAGGGTTGGTATAAAGCGTTTTTACCGCTTCCAGGAAGGGTTCTGGGAATCCGAACTTCCTCAGAGTTTCAAACATATATGGCCAGCTTATTCTGTCAAACGCCTTCTCGGCGTCAGTACCAAGGAGGACCAGGGGTATGTTTTTTTGTTTGGCATAAGTAATGGCATGTATGACTCTGCAAGAGTTCTGGTTCCCCTCCCTGCCCGGAACGAATCCGGCTTGATCTGGATGTAACAACCTAGGCAGTAATTTATTTAATCTTTGTGAAAGAATTTTAGCCCAAATTTTTACATCAATATTTAGTAGCGAAATAGGGCGATAACTTCCGCAGTTCTCGGGGTCTTTGCCTTCCTTATGGATTATAGTTATTGTCGCCTCTAACGCTTGTTTGGGGAGTTCTGCCCCCTTACGGAGAGCTTCACACCATTCAACTATGTATGGGAGTAAGACATCCATAAATTTTTTGTAATATATTGCAGGCAGACCATCTGGTCCGGGGCTTTTATGTAGAGGTAGGGATTTTAAGATACCTCTAATTTCTTCTTCTGATATGGGGCGCATTAGCTCTTCTATTTCTGAGGGGTTTAGAGTTGGGAGGTTTATATCTCCCAAAAAAGTTCGTATTGTGTCAGGTAAGTTTGATCCATCTGGCGGCACATGTAAGGGTATGTTATAGAGGGTAGTATAGAAGTTTTTGAATTCCTTCGCTATTTCCCTAGTGTCTTTGGTTTTGGCTAAGTCGTTTTTGGAGATGGATTTGATATATGAAATGTTTCTCTGTTTGTGGAGAAGCTGAGCCATCAATTTGTTGCCTTTGTCGCCATGGGCGTAATATAGGTATTTGGAGAACATATAATTTTTAGCCGCCTTCAGATTAAGGCAGTCTTTGAGTTTGTTTCTTAGAGCTGTCAGCTCCTCCAAGGCAGAGACCGTTTGACTCCTTTTGTGTAGTAATTCTAGTTGGTATATTTTGTGTAATAGATCATCTATCTGTTTAGTTTTTTGTTTTTTCACCGCTGCTCCAAGGGCCATGAATTCTCCCCTAATAAACATTTTGTGTGCTTCCCAGTTTAGTGGGATTGAAGTGTCTTTTGGAGTGTTACGAGCGAAAAAGGACTTTAACTTTGTCCTTGTCTCGTTTAAACGAGGTTCTGAATCTAGGAGGGTTTCGTTTAGTCTCCATTGCCCCTGGGGCCGCGGTAACGTGTCTATTATTATTTGTGCTATCACCGGTGCATGGTCTGAGACTGTCCTTGTCCCTATTGACACAGATTGGACTGCCTGGAGTAAGGTGCTAGGTAGAAATATGTAATCTAGTCTTTGAAAGGAGTCGTGAGGTGTGGAGTAGAAAGTAAAGTCTTTGGTAGATGGGTGTGTTAGACGCCATATGTCTACTAAGTCTGTTGCTTGGAGGGCTTTGTGTAATTTGGCCAGTGATTTTTGTGACTGAGTTGAGGTTCCTTTAGATGAATCTAGAGTGGGTTGTAGAGCCAGGTTGAGGTCTCCCCCTGCAATAATGGTACCTTCCGCAAAATTTTGTAGCTTGTCTAAGGATGCTAGGAGCCAATCTATCTGACCTGAATTTGGTGCGTATAGGTTAGCTAATGTAACTTTTGTGTTTCCTATGCTTCCTTTAACAAACAGAAATCTTCCTTCACTGTCTTGGAATGAGGAATGGTGTTCAAAGGGTATGTTTTTTGTTATAGCAATTGTCACTCCTCTAGCTGCTTTCTCATATGTACTGTGGTACCAGTGTTGGAATCTGTGTTTAGGGAGGTTGGGGATTTTTTCATGTTTAAAATGCGTTTCCTGGAAATAGCATATATCAGTTTGTAACTTACGTATTAAGGAGAAGACCTGTGACCTCTTCTGTGGCGTGTTCAGACCCTTGATATTGAATGTTGTGACCGTTACTGTTGCCATATTTTGATTTTATTTTTGTTTAGAGACCTGATAAATCTCGGTAGACGAGGAGTGATGGAGACGTAGACCTTCTTGTGTTGTACAAAATAAGACCTGTGAGAGAACAATATTAGTAAACAAGAAAACAAACATGCGTCATATTCTACTGTAAATAACATGTGAATTAATTGGGGTATTAGTTGATTTAGCTAGGTATTTAAGCTAATTGACTTAGTTGGTTACCTCAACTTCTCGTTTCGTGGCTGAGAAGTAACGGGAGGTGGTGGGGGGAGTGTTGTTCCTGATCGGTGGCTGTGGCCATAAAGCCTCTAGCTAGAGGAATTAGTGTGGGTTACTTTCATGGTTGGGCAATTGTGTGATGGAGGTTTGTATGACTTAAGTTCTTAATGTATTTTAATGAAGCTGGAGTGAGTTAGCTTCCTAATGTGGTATCTTTAAATCAGTATTATTCACTGATGTGCATTGTTTCTCCTATTTAGGGATGTGTTCAAAATTATTATTTTCCTTATACTGCTCTTGTAATATGACATTAACTATGAGTATGCCTAATTGGATATGCTGTGTTCTATCGGGGTCTAGGTGAGTTGTTAGAACTCAACACAAGATGATTAATCATATGGAAAGAAGATACAAGGTTACTAAGATGTGTTTTTCTTCCTTCTTGGCGACTTTCCTTTCATCGATGTAGCCCATGGTTCGGTTATGGGTAATGCCGGTAAGTCCATATACTGCTCCGGTACGGCGGACCACGAACCGATATCCAATGGCTCTATTTCTAGAACTTCCCACGCTGATGCCAAGTCTTCTGGGTGTCTAACTGTGCATCTTTTGCCTCCTTTTTGAAATGTGATTCCAAATGGGAATAACCATCTGTATAAAATGTTGTGGCGTCTCAGATGGTCTGTGAGAGGTTTTAGTTGCCTTCTTTTGTTGAGAGTGGTAGAGGAAATATCTTGGAACAGCACGACTTTTCCTTCTTTCAGTTTTAAGTCTTCTTTGTTCCTAGCCGCTTTCAAGATGGCGGCGGTGTCGACATACGATAAGAGGCCACATACCACATCTCTCGGCGGTTTGTCCACTTTAGGAGGGGGACGTAGCGCTCTGTGTATTCTCTCGATTTGTATGGTTCCTGCTCTTTCTCTCCCCAGCAGAGTAATAAAGATTTCTCTTGCTGCCTCTGGTAGCTCATCATGGCTGATAGTTTCAGGTATGCCTTTAAACCTGATGTTCTTTCTCCTACTTCTATTCTCCTGGTCCTCTAGGAGGGTAAAGGCTGAGTTAAGCGCTCTTAATTGAGCTTTATAGCCTATTTCTACTGCAGAATTGAAGTTAATAACTGCTTCTTGGTTAGTTTCAAGCTCCTCCACTCTCATGCCCACGTGTCTGAGCTCCGATTTTATATCTGAGAGTTCCTTCATAACTGGGGACATGGCTTGCATAAGTGTCTTTTTTAGAAAGGCTCTGTTATGGGTACCTCTGTGTCCCTCGGGGTCTCCCGCTTGTAGAGACGTGTCCGCCTCTGAGTCCTCTGCCGTCTCTATTCATGCAGCGTGTTCGGCGCCATCTTGCGCGCAGCGCCCGAGGGAGAAGCGAATCTCTTCTTGAGAAATTTGTCTATGTCTCCCTGCGCTTTCTTCTGTCTCGGGGGTGCCCAAGAGTTCTCGGGTTTATCCCTGTTGGGTTTGCCATGATTTCGCAGGTAGGTGCAAAAATTATGAGGCTTTGAGGCTAAGCCGCGGGAGCTCACTGAAGCGTCCGTCTCTCTCTGCGGTCAGGCTCCGCCCCCTCCATTGTGGTGTTTGATGTGAAGGTTTGGGTCCGATGTTGGAGAACATCTCCCTGCCACGATCAGACTCTAGGGTTGTTGCATTTGTAGCATCCCTTCAGGGATGGGACATGGTTGTTTTTGGGGGTTGGGGTTCCTCCTTTCTTTATGGGACGAAGCTTTGGTGTGCTAGTAATGTTTTGAGAGTCGGAGCTCTTTATAAGTAAGTTGGGATTTTTTGGATCATCTTGCCAGATAAGGATCTTCTGTGGATGGGACCAAGTTTCTTAGAACCGATTTTATGATGGTATGATCAGAATGTGTGGTAACGAAATTAAGATTCCAATGGTTTCCGGTGGGGGGTTTTTTCTCGATGGTGCGAGACATCTTCTTCCTGTGTGAGAGTGTTAGCCCTTTGGAAGGCGTCCTTAATCATAGGGGGGGATAGCCCTTCTGTAGGAATCGTTCCTTTATAGTCCGGACTGATTTTTCGTAAGGTTTCCTTCTTTGTGCAATTTGTTTCACCACCCGTTTTAAACTGGCTGTATGGTACATTGTTTAGCCATTCCTGGTAGTGAGAACTTGAGAAGTCCAGGAAACTGTTTACACCATCACCGACTTGAAGTAGGTTTCCGTCAGCAGTTTAGTTCCAGTGTGATCGGATGAAATAAGAAGGTCCAGATTTCAATATGGGTGGCAGAGATGTTTAAAGTGAGAGTAATGCCCCATGAGTTTGCATTGATGGTTTCAAGGACTCATGGGCTTCTCCTCTGTGCCAGCCAATCAGAAAAGGAGGTCATCAATGCACCGTTTAAACATAGTATTCGTTCGTTGTATTTGGGTTATCTGTGATGAAATTCTTCTCGAATTCCCCCTGGCAAAGATGATCCCAAAAAATCCCAACTTACTTATAAAAGAGCTCCGACTCTCAAAAACATTACTAGCACCAACAAGATTCGCCATAAAAAAGGAGGAACCCCACACCCCCAAAAAACAACCATGTTCCATCCCTGACAGGATGCTACAAATGCAACAACCCTAGATGTCTGACGTGCGATGTTCTCCACATCGACCCAAACCTTCACATCAAACACCACAATGAACCTTTAAAATCCAAACTTTTGTGAATTGTTTCTCGGACTTGTTGTCTATCTCTAGAGTGCCCCCTCATTACAGTATGTGGGTCGCACTATCAAGTTTCAGAGAAAGAATCATGCACACGGAGTAAAACAAAAAGCAGGCTACCAACTACACAGCATATCCAGACACTTCAAAACACATACAAAAGGATCTCTCCCTAGTCAAGCCACTATAATAGCAGAGTCCCAAATACCATCCCAAACTTACAGCAACTCATCAAGAGAGAAAATTACTGATCTATAAGTTAAACACTATGAAAATCCCTTACTCTCAATGATTTGTAGCATCCTGTCAGGGATGGAACATGGTTGTTTTTGGGGGTGTGGGGTTCCTCCTTTCTTTATGGACGAACTTTGTTGGTGCTAGTAATGTTTTGAGAGTCGGAGCTCTTTTATAAGTAAGTTTGGGATTTTTTGGGATCATCTTTGCCAGATAAGGATCTTTCTGTAGGATGGACCAATGTTTCTTTAGAACCGATTTTATGATGGTATGATCAGATGAATAGGTGGTAACGAAATTAAGATTCCAATGGTTTTCCGGTGGGGGGATTTTTTCCGATGGTGCGAGACATTCTTCCTGTGTGAGAGTGTTAGCCCTTTGGAAGGCGTCCTTAATCATAGGAGGGGGATAGCCCTTCTGTAGGAATCGTTCCTTTAATAGTCCGGACTGTTTTTCGAAGGTTTCCTTCTTTGTGCAATTTTTTCTAACCCGTTTAAACTGGCTGTATGGTACATTGTTTAGCCATTTCCTGTAGTGAGAACTTGAGAAGTCCAGGAAACTGTTTACATCGACCGACTTGAAGTAGGTTTCCGTCAGCAGTTTAGTTCCAGTGTGATCGGATGAAATAAGAAGGTCCAGATATTCAATATGGGTGGCAGAGATGTTTAAAGTGAGAGTAATGCCCCATGAGTTTGCATTGATGGTTTCAAGGAACTCATGGGCTTCCTCCTCTGTGCCAGCCCAGATCAGGAAAAGGTCATCAATGCACCGTTTAAACCATAGTATTCGTTCGTTGTATTTTGGGTTATCTGTGATGAAATTCTTCTCGAATTCCCCCTGGCAAAGATGATCCCAAAAAATCCCAAACTTACTTATAAAAGAGCTCCGACTCTCAAAACATTACTAGCACCAACAAAGCTTCGTCCCATAAAGAAAGGAGGAACCCCACACCCCCAAAAAACAACCATGTTCCCATCCCTGACAGGATGCTACAAATGCAACAACCCTAGATGTCTGACGTGCGATGTTCTCCAACATCGGACCCAAACCTTCACATCAAACACCACAATGGAATCCTTTAAAATCCAAATCTTTGTGAATTGTTCTTCGGACTATGTTGTCTATCTTCTAGAGTGCCCCTGCTCATTACAGTATGTGGGTCGCACTATCAAATGTTTCAGAGAAAGAATCAATGCACACCGGAGTAAAACAAAAGCAGGCTACCAACTACACAGCATATCCAGACACTTCAAAACACATCACAATAAGGATCTCTCCCTAGTCAAAGCCACTATAATAGAGCAGATCCCCAAATACCATCCCAACAGATTACAGCAACTCATCAAGAGAGAAAATTACTGGATCTATAAGTTAAACACTATGAACCCTTACGGTCTCAATGAATGCATTGAAAAAATCTAGAAAAAATCTAAAACCCAACCTCACATACCCATACTCCAATAAGCCCTCATAAGCCCCCAGCCCTTCATAAATTTCTCACCAACCATTTTATATTATATATTGCCTACTTGCTATCTATTATAATGCTCTTCTCCCTATCAAAGAATCAAATCCCCAGATCAACACTACTAAGAACTTACTAAGGAACCAATTCTCCTATCAAAACCCATCTCCAGATCACCAATCACCACAAAAAACTTAACGCTATCCACCTCTAATTACAGCGTACACACATACCCGATCCTTACAGCCTTCACTCCACTAATATCTCCGATACTTCCGATAACGGTGGCTGCGCATGCGCACAGCACACCTCCCACTCCTCCACAAGAGCGCAGGCGCTCACTCCGCCCCGGCTCTATTTAAACTCCCGGCAAACAGCAGCAGATGATCACTTGGCTCGCTGCTGCTGACCGGACCGGACATACCATCCATGTAAGTTTTCCACCCTGCCCATCACCCGAGGTAATGAAAGATAAGACGCATTCTAATGCCGACTCCACTATTATTCCTACAGCACCACAGGTTTATATACCAATCCGTTACCTGACAATTGGCCCACATCTCAGCTTGGCGCAAGAAAGGTCAGATAATGCACAATTTCCCCTGCTCTATAGCCACTGGTTATCTATCCCCTCGTCTAATATTACATTCTACTTCTCTTTATAGTGACTACTAAACAATATTTTCTCTCTAAATAAGAACTCCATATTTGATTTCTGACACACAGAAAGGTCAGTACATTCACTTCTGATTTTACTTCTGTTGAATTTTATTAATGAATCCAAACTCTCTTTATACCTTTAAACATTGGTCTCACCACAACTAATGTTTTAACCTATTATCATAGTTTTAAACTTTGTAAATTTTGAACAAATCTTACTTTGTTTTATGTGTCACAAATGTCAATATTTTATCTACTATAGACAACAATGTCATTTGTTAAGAGATTATAAATTGTACTACTGTATACATTCTTGTGGATACCCACAACCTGACGATACATTATTATAACTTACAGAACCTTGTGGACCTGAAGAAGGGGTCATTCCGCCCCGAAACGCGTTGTCCAATTTTATACTGATGAATTTTTAAACTATATTGTCTTTATGTATAATAAATGCCTCTAAAATATTGAACATTTATTGTTACGTATCTAATGTTCTATTGATACACAAAAAAGAGCAGCGCGACCTACCACTGGCCTCTTACTTTATAAATCTTTTCACCTCAGGACATGTTCCTGTAAACCAGAGGACGCAGCAGCTACAATACTTCCTATAGAACCTCTCTCTAATACCTTTTACACTCCCCCCTTCTTCCTAGGAGCGCGGTGAAACCCCCTCAATAACTATTACTCCTACAGGTTATTTCTATAACCTGATCACAGATAAGGACCAAAAAAGTTTTTTTGGCCACTTACCTGTTCACCTAGCAGCACCATGGATTATTTCAATGACAGATGGTCACATAGAGAATCCCTGATCAGAAAACTCTCCCAAACGATAACGACCCCAACAATTCGAAGTGAAATTACCAGAACACACAATGAAACCGAAACTCACACCATGACCCGATTATTCCTCTCTCTGGAGAATTCTCTCAAAACTGAGATTCAACACACTGTAGATGTAGCCTTCTTAAACATCTACCTCTCTGAAAATATCGCCCCAAGGGGACTAAGAATGCCTTTCCAGTCATCCTTTCCCGAGGATCCTACTTACACCCAGGAATGGGAATCCTATATGGATGACTGTGCCAAAGGCATGCTACTCAGATTAATCGATAAAAGGTCCAAGATTATCGAATCTATAACCGCATCTATAGACAATACACGACAAGAATTAGAAACATTCACTACCCATCCTGACTATCACAAACTCAATCATTCTATCTCACAAAGACTCAGACACATTGAAATCGAACTAATTTCTAAAAAAGCACACAAATTACAAAGAGACAGAATAGAGTACAAAAACAAATTACATAGAATTTGGCACCCGGACATAGACGAACCCAGCTCAAGACCTAAACCGACCCTTGAAACAAAACCAAAGGAAAACTCAATCACAACAAAACTAAAAGCCCCATCCATACCGGCTTTACTAGACCTTCAAGTCACCTCCCCAAGAAAAAATCGAATTCCAAAAAGTAATAAAGGGAAAACATATCATAATCAGAATTATAGGAAATCCAAACAAAATCAATCGTCCTCCCCTATGGAGACGAATACCCCCAAAGTTCCAATCCCGGACAAACCGAGAAAAGACCCCCCCATAGGATCTGAAAACATCAACTCACCAGACCATAACGTCTCTCCTGATCAAACACAGAACCAGATTAATCCCACCACCAATCTACCAATAAACTCGTCCTTTTCTCTACTGAACTTAACAGTTCACCCAGAGCTATCACCCGAGCTGAGCACATCCCAAAACCCACGGTTAGGAAAAAAACAACAAAGTTTAGAATACATCAATCAAAACTTAAATCAAGATCTTTCCACTAGTTTACTGCCCTCTTTTTTAGAACTTACCCAAATCCCCAAAGAACCCCCATTAACTCCTACAATGGACCCACTAGTCCCAAGAAGAGAGAGCCCCAAAGCAACTTATTCAATATTCTCTCAACCAATAACAGCATTAAAAAGAAAAGAAAGACCAGGGGAAAAAGAGGAAGCAGACAACACCCCTTCCACAAAAAAGAAAACCAATCAACAAATGGACCGAAAAAAACTGTAAAAATATTTAACCTTTCAGATCACGAATTAACAAAGGACGAACAAAGCCTACTAAGCAAGGGCCTCTCTTTTTGCCCCACAAACAAATCCAAAGAACTAGATCTATTTCTAGATCTGAACAATTTCATTAGGAAAGTCACCCTAAAACGGCACTTCACCATTAAAGAAGCAAAAAGTCAGATCGAAACTACCCCTGACAACACACTTTCTCCCAAAATGGAACAGGTCCAAAAAACTTTCATTCATACAGAACTCAAACCAAAATCAAATTTCAACCCAACCCAGAGTAGAGGCCCATTTATCGATACATTTTACGCATTGGTAGCTGACGACCTTAGAACCATCGAGAGACCCCCTAAACAAATCTCCAATTTAAATAAAAGAGAAAAACAAGCCCTAAAGAAACTTATGGAAAATTCAGAAATTGTCATCAAGCCTGCTGACAAAGGGGGAGGCACAGTAATACTCAGACGCGATGACTACTTACAGGAATCTCTTAAAATCCTGTCTGACTCAAACTACTATACACTTGTCCAAGAAGACCCCACACAAGAAAATATAACAAAATTAACCAACCTACTTAATGAAGCCTACAGGAAAAGCATAATAAACAAAAATGAATACAATTACATCCGCCCCAGGAACCCTAGAACAGCCATGTTCTACTACCTACCGAAAGTTCACAAGAACCCAACACACCCACCAGGACGTCCAATTATTTCCGGTGTAGACTCACTCACCTCCAACCTCTCTGAATATGTAGACATAATACTTCAAGAATATGTAAAAGTACTTCCAACATACCTAAGAGACTCTACCCAGTTGATTCTACAACTAAAAGACTTCAAATGGGAACCGACTTTTTACCTAATTACAATGGATGTGACCTCACTATATACCAACATCGCTCATGATCTAGGCCTACAGGCTATTAGCCAAGTCCTACGAAGGGACCAAAAAATGCCTATAGAACAAGCGGAATTTATCCTAGAAGCCATCCAGTTTATCCTCAATCACAACGTCTTTTCCTTCCAAAACTCCATCTACTCCCAAAAAAGAGGGACGGCAATGGGGACGAGGTTCGCCCCCGACTAAAAAAAAAATAAACTTATATACTCACCCTCCGGTGGCCCCGATGCGCAGCGCTGCTCCCCCGATGTCATCGCGGCTCCTCTTCTGGCTTCCCGGCTCCTCTTCTTGCTTACGCGCCGTCTTCTGTCTTCTTTAACATCGTGCTGGGCGCCGCCATTGTTCTTCTCCCGTGCGGCGCCTAGTATGACGTCAGCAGTGGCGCGTCATACTAGGCGCAGCACGGGGGCTGTATACTACTGGGGGCAGGCTGGGGCAGGCTGTATACTACTGGGGGCAGGCTGTATACTACTGGGGGCAAGCTGTATATATTAGGGGGCTGGCTTGCTATATACTTGGCTGGGTGTGTGACCAATGCATTTCCCACCCCGGCTTATACTCGAGTCAATAGGTTTTCCCAGTTTTTGGTGGTAAAATTAGGGGTCTCGGCTTATACTCGGGTCGGCTTATACTCCAGTATATATGGTAGATAGATAGTTAAAAAAGGAAAGTCCACAGCAAGCACAATGTCCAACATAGACCACACCATGGTAAACTTGGAATTACAATTTCTAGATGTCCTTATACGTTATACAGAGAGTAGTCTATTTACTGATTTATTTGTGAAACCTACAGACAGGATTAACCTGTTGAGATAGCTACGCAAACTTATTTATGGGGGAATTCGAGAAGAATTTCATCACAGATAACCCAAAATACAACGAACGAATACTATGGTTTAAACGGTACATTGATGACCTTTTCCTGATCTTGGCTGGCACAGAGGAGGAAGCCCATGAGTTCCTTGAAACCATCAATGGTCTTGTCTTTTCTTTCAAGTTAGTCAAATTCCAGCGCTGGACACAGACTCATTTAATTTGAAAGTCACCTTACAATGATTAGGGGTTTGAGCCCCAGATATAAATCTATAAGACTGGTGACAGGTTTCCTTTAAGACCAGGTTTTGCCAATATAGGTATTCCATCAGAAAAATCACACAGGATCTTCCTGTGTCAAAACATTTTTTTGAAAGGGGGCACACTGAGGCACAACTAAAATTACTCTCATTGGCCAAGCAGCGCAATTATGCCGAGGTGGCAACAGAGAAAAACTGCTTCTCAAGAAAGAATTACGTTGGAATTATGAATTGAATACCTTAAGACATAATGGTCTGAATGTTGACTATTACTTAGGCAGTGTCACTTGGATTGCTTGTGTGATCCTGTTGCTGTCACTTCAGAGTAAACATTGATTTTTTTTTTTTTAAATGTAATAATATCGATTAAGAAGATCTTGTATTTCTCATTATTAATATATGTTTTCTTTTTTCCCCCAGAATATTGTCACTTTGCAACTGATTGTCACCATCACTGAAGAAACACTTGAAAACTGAGGTCTCTTATTTATTAAACACAGTGCAGTCGGCCAATTTTTTTGATTTTGGCCTTAATTCATGACTTTTCTCTATATACAGCGTTGCGTCTTTTTCCACGTTATGGGTTCCACAATACAGGAAGTAGATGTGGATGCCTTTGGTTGCGACTTACCTCATTCTAATTGGGGCTAGTTTTGCACCTTTAGCATACCATGCATCTGACACAGGCAGACCTAATGTCCACTTCAGAGTCAGTGTTGACCATACTGGAGGGTGAGTTCCCTTTAAGAGATTCATTATGATTATTATCTTTCAATACTATATTGACCCGTTATCGCTGTAGTTTTTATATAACCAGACTGTGTAGTCGGTCTGTTTTGTCACCATTTTGCTGCATACAGCTATATGCCTATGACAGTGTGGACTGCCCTCACTCCTAATGGGCGCCGCAATCTCACTCTGTGACTGAGCATGCGCGAGTCATAACTCACAAATAGGTCATGTGACTCTCTGTTTTACAATTGTATATTGGCTGTCAGCAAATTTTTTTTGTATTATATGTAGCATTTGCATTTTATATTTACATGGCAGACATCATGGGTTTTCATTATTTTATAAATTATAATTTCTTATAGTTTTTAAAATGAATATTTGATAATGGCTCATTAAGAATTAACGATAAGACACTCCCATATCTGGCATTTAAACCTGTTCACTATGGAATGCACATTGCTTGAGAAAGATGGTTACACACCGAAACATCGCCAGTTTTGGAATAAAGTCTTCACTTTTACCTGCTTGCATCTGAAGCACTGCTTCATTTTTGGATTAGATGGATAAATAGATAGATAGATAGATAGATAGTGCAAAGCCATAAATGAATCCAGGCAAAAAGGATCCCTCAAATAATAAAGATGAAAAGGCAGCAAAAAAAAATAAAGTTGAAAAAACTGTGTTTTTTTAATCCATAACTTACGACATACAGTATCTATAAATTAACACATTATCCTATTGACTGTGTACATATACAAGTACAAAAACCTATAAAATACTTCATTAGTGTATACAAAGTACAGGTGCAAATTAAAAACATTACCAGGAGACGAGGAGGCATACTTCTGATCCAGATAGATAGATAGATAGATAGATAGATAAATAAATAGATTACATATAGATGAATGACAGACAGACAGGCAGAAAGATAGATAGATAGATAGATAGATAGATAGATAGATAGATAGACATTTTATTACAAAAAAATCAAAAAATAATCAAATAATTGTCGAGGTGATGTGAAGTACTTTATCTGCAACTCCCTATAATGCCATGGATGAGATTGCAGTTCTGGATGTGACTGGAGTATCACCTATAATGTAAGCAGCACGGTTGAAAACATGTTACGTCACACATAAGCTGTTGACTTTGCACATTCTTTTTAGTGAAAACTGCCATCAAATGTATGTAAGAAATGACTGCACTATACCATACATGACACAAAAATCAGCACTGAAAGGGGTTCCGGTGCACAGACCATGCAACACATTTATCGAGCAGTGTCAGAGAGAATTTTGATGCATGCCCTATGTTAAAGGTACACCAAAAAAGTTGGTGCAGTGCAGGGAGTGCCAGATTCATGAAGAACATGCACCACAATTCTTGAATCTTACCTCACATATAAGCTGTCTTAAATTCAATGCTTACAGTAACCAATCAAAGCTCAGTGCTCATATTAATGACCAGTGGCAAAATTGAAACTGAGCTGTGAGTGGTTGCTAGAAACTGAGCTGTGATTTGTTGCCAACTGCCACAGCAGCAGCAGACAATGGATCTTGTAGATGGTGGTTAATAAGTGTATTTGGGAAAGCACAGGGTTAAAATTTAGCCAAAAACCTAGTCTATGACGTTCCCTGAGTCACAGGGAGTGGCTGTGCCAAATTTGGTGATTGTTAATGCAACAGTGCTTATTATTTTAGTGGACTTACACTCAGCTTTATATATTAGACATTAAACATTATAAAATTAGAGATCACCTATTCAAAGACAAAAAAAGCTACTGAAACCTCCCCTAAGAGAAAGAGTAAGCCACAAATTCCACTCAAAATGTACAATCCATGGATCTCCATAACAATGTGTCATCTACAGATATAAAATAATTCTTGTGCTGTCCACAGAGTCTCATAGCAACG